>JAJAGP010007946.1:0-10346 GCA_025084515.1 Ancistrus triradiatus
GGGTCCCCAAAAATTCTAGATCGGTGCATCCCTTCTAATATACACTGCTTGGCCAAAAAAAGGTCACCAGCTGGATTTAACTAAGCCAATTGGTAAGAGTCTCCCATTGGATAATTACTGCATTGGTGATTATGTTTCAGCTGGCAACAAGTTCTTTAACAGTGGGGAAACATCATCGTTGAGGAAGGAACGTGGTCGGAAAAATACCTTGAATGATCGTGATTGGCGATCACTTAAACGATTGGTGAAATCAAACTGCAGAAAAACAACAGTAGAACTCAGGGATATGTTTAATAGAGCAGTTCCTCACGTATAATGCGAAGGAAACTCAAGGGATTGGGACTTAACAGCTGTGTAGGGAGCATAAAGTTTGGACTCTGGAGCAATGGAAGAAGGTCATATGGTCTGATGAGGCCAGGTTTTCCCTGTTCCAGAGTGATGGGCACATCAGGGTAAGAAGAGAGGCGGCTGAAGTAATGCACCCATCATGCCTAGTGCCTACCATACCAGCCTTTGGGGGCGGGGCTATGATCTGGGGTTGCTGCAGTTGGTCAGATCTGGGTTCAGCAATGTTATGTGCCCAAAGAATGAGGTCAGCTGATACCTGAATATACTGAACGACCAGGTTATTCCATCAGATTTTTTCTTCCCTGATGGCACGGGCATATTCCAAGATGATAATGCCAGGATTCATTGGGCTCAAAATGTGAAAGAGTGGTTCAGGGAGCATGAGACATCATTTTCACACATGGAGAGGCCACCACAGAGTCCAGACCTGAACCCCATTGAGAATCTTTGGGATGTCCTGGAGAAGGCTTTGTGCAGTGGAACAAATCTCCCATCATCAGTACAAGATCTTGGGGAAAATGAATGCAACTCTGGACAGAATTAAATGTGACATTGCAGAAGATTGTGGAAATTATGTCGTAATCAAAGCTAAAGTCGGTCCAACGACATATTAGTGTGTGACCTTTTTTTGGCCAGGCAGTGTGTCTACTTTAGGTTACTGAGGTGTGTGTACATGTGCAACAGTAACAGTAAAGCTACCAGGTCAGATTTATAATCTTGGGAAGGTGTGAGCTATGTAAAGAATTCCAAAAAGAGCTGTAATTGGGACCGGGTCTAGGTGAACACAGTCTTGCTCAGTGATACAGTTGTAGAACATGGCATCAGTGGTATATAGTGCTTGTAGGCTGCTTTACATACCAGATGGGACTGGGCGACTGGCAGGGTGGAGGGTGTTAGGAGATCGTCTCATTGTGTGAAACATATATTCTGTCGCTTTTATGGCCTGTTAACTGTAGGGCTACTATGCTCTCTCTCTTTCTCTCTGCCTCTGTCTTTGTATCTCTCTTTCTCACACACATGCAGATGCACACACAGAGAGCGAATGGTTTATAGGCAGGCCTTGTTGTCATGGTGATTCACAGACAAGGTCAGAGCCATTGTTTGTTTTGTTTTTTTGCCTCGTCTTGTGCAGTGGCATCAGTGCTGATGGACATGACAGAGAGTAAGAGAGCCTATTCCGTGTGAGGGGCAGTGCTCTGAACATCAAGCACTCCCTAATCCTTATGAAAGTTTAAAGACCCAGAGTGTGATGTGTGTTATGTAATTGTAGGTTTCACGTGTGGATGGACGATATGGCCAAAATCCTCTACCAGGGTATGTGTAATTTTATATGACTGTACATGTCAGTATGTACCTGCCTACTCTTCTTGAGGTTTTAGATTTGTTTGTTTACTTGTTTATAGCATCAGCAAGGTTACATCAATACTAGTCAGACATGTATATAGTGGGCCAAGTTAGAAGACACGTCTTTGGGTTGTGGGAGGAAACCGGAGGACCCTGAGTAAACCCCCGAGGATATGCAAACTCCACAAGGGCGTGATCGAACCGGGGAACTCTGGAGCTGTGAATCGACTGTGTGTTGACCACTTTTGTCACCATGCTGCCTGGTTTTAGGTCCATATCAAAGGCAAAGTGTGAATGATCTAGAAATGCCGAGGTATAAATGCTATAACCGAATCTCTACATTTGTCTACCATCAAATGGAATACATTTTCAAATTTCTGATATAATTTCTAATTTACTAATGCCCAGCCCTCGTCTCACAGCACACTACCAAATTCTTAACTTGTCATGTGACTTAGTGTTCATTAAACGTTACAAATGTGTAAAGTTGGAGCTTGGTTAGCATCCATACGTGTTACAGTTATTCCAACCATATTTCTGTTGCTATTTTGAATATTCACACTATTTTCATGAGATCAGATTTGTTTCAATAATGGCTGTCATACAGAACTGTGCAAATGTCTAAGGCCACCCTTGTGTCCATGTACCATTGTTTTACCAATGGTATGATGATCATATATAATCATTTCTCAGTCTCTTTATCAGAATACAACCAGAAAATACAAGAAATGTGTACACTCCTGTACAACAATGCAGTGGCAAGTATGTAGTGTGATTTTTTCCCTAACACTTGAGCAATAGCAGCATCTGGCAGCTTCATCGGGATGCCAAGTTGACCATTCTACAATCTGAAGAAGCTTGATCAGTAATGGTCTTTTCGGAAGGGTAGCAGAAAAGAAACCACTTTTTCAGAATGGGAACAGGGTGGAAAGGCTCAGATATGCTAAAGCGCACAAAGACTGGAATGAAGATCAGTGGAAAAGAGTATTCTGGAGCGATGAGTATATGGTCATTATACCATTATATATGGTCATTATACCATTTCTAAAACAACAAATGTAAAGGTGACATAGGACGTTTGCACAGTTCTGTACATCATGCTTTCAAAAGATTTAAATATTTGATCCTGTTAATCACACAAATTTCCTGGCTTAACCACGATTAATCAAATTTTTTGCTTGCTCATATTTGACACTATAGCCCTATGCAGCCATATGAGCCTATTTTCATCATGTGTCATCTTGTTTGTTGCAGCCACATCATTTTATTGTCACTTCTCTGAAGGAGTCGGCCAAAGGTGTAGCGTTCAGAACATAAAAACACAATGACAATTACCAGAGTGGTACCATTTTAATGCCAAGTATTCATTTCAATACGTCATTTTATTAGAAAGTCATCTTGAGTATGAAGCATGCGAACGAATCACTTGCTTATGCTGGATGTTTAGTGTGTTTATGTGGTGGAATCTGCTGTCACACAGTAGTGAGAGAAGCTGTATTACAATCCTTTACTACCCTCAAGAGTTCTGCTCTCTCTGGGCTGTTAGTGCTCTATATGACATGCAGAATGTAGAAAATAGTGAGTATGGGACCATTTCATTCACAAACTGTAACTACAGGTGTCTCATTTGGTCACGCAACAAAACAATGCTTAAGGGGTGTTCAATAAATTATCGCTATTAGAATAGTATCGCATTAACACATCATTAATGTGTTAATTTTAATAGCTGTACCAACCAAAAGTCTTCTGAGAGAAGCAAGTCAGCATTTGGCTTTTTGTAATTGCCTTTACATATCCTCTGTGTGCAGGGAGTTGGTTTAGAATCACTAGAAAAAGACCTTGAAAAGGAAATAATGAGTGAATATGTGAGAGGGAGAAAGTGCAGATTGAGAGCAATGCCATGAATATCTTGGCAAAATAATACACAGGGCCTGCCATTTCATCTGGAATGTCAGTGCAAACATTGCAAACCTCACCTGAAAACCTGGCAAATTCCCACCTTTGAGGCAACAAAGTGGCCTCACCAAGAAGTCTGTATCGGTTTCCACCTTCTGTCTTTCTTCTCCTCCAGTTGTCTGGGAGCAGATTCAAATTGCTTTCACCTTGAGGCAGCACAATAGTGAGCAGGGCCTGAGCCGAAAGAGAAGTGTGCCAGTTCACTGTCATTATACCCAGCAGTCATCTCTCCACCCAGATTAAAGAAGTTTCATTTCCAATCTAATTATGACCCGAGCCTTTGAAAGCCCTCCTTCCTCCCCTTAATCTGGCCACTGTTCTCAGGGAATCTGCTTCAATGGCTGTGCTGTTGTGGCCAGCATATTTTTGGGTGGACAGTAATTACTTGTCACAAATTGGGCCAGCGAGGGGCCCGGCCGGACGAAGAGTCTCACCAAATACTGTGTGGTGACTTTTATAGGTTGGTGTTTAATAGGCCCAGAGCTGAAATGCAAGGAATAGCACTGCAAACAAAAAACTGCCTTCAACAGGCATGATGATTAGGCTCAGCTCAGGCCAGGGAAATGCTGGACAGTTGGACCCAGCGCAGTTACAGGTTTTTCTTCGGTTATTGTGTTTTTTTTAATGGCTGACTGAACTTCGTTCCCTCCCCCTGCTTCTCTGTAAATGTCTTTATTCCCCCAAATTCTCTTTTTGTTTGTTGCTTATTATTGCAAGTGATTCTTTTCCAAGGATTTCCAACTCTTAAGCTAGATTCTAACCATCATTCCTGACCATTTCAGTAAGAAAATTTTGAATTTATGAAAAAGTATTTTAGTAATAATAGTAAAACTGGTCCATTATAATTAGCAGAAAAAGCAATCAGCTCAAGTAGTAGCGTTTTCTAGAATTCTATCAAGTTCAGAGGAAACATGTAATGCCACGAACATTAAATATAGTCACCCAAGCCCTGTTGGAGGCCTGACACTACTAAAAGCAGGCGAGGGGACGAAGGAAGAGGTTGCCAGCGACTGTAAGGAGCCTGGAGAGGTGGGCAGGCAGGTTAATGTGGTGTCCATTAATGGACTAGTTAAGACTAAAAACAAGCGATGCTGGATGACACCATGCGGTGGGGGGGGGGGTGGACTTCCCCCCTTAAATATGGATTGCAAAATACCTCCTCATTCACGACTCTATAGACTCTTTGTGTCTCCCTGTGCTCTTTTTTTTTTTTCTCACCACTCACCCACTCTTAATCAGATATGATAGGCCTCTGGTAATAATACAATGGCTGCTGAAGGAGGAGGTAGGGAGATGAAAAGCCGTCTCATCACATCTGAGCCCTTCTCAAGAACACATGTCTGATGGGCCTCAGAGCACTCCAGCTTCCCAAGAAGTAATCTGTACGTTCATTCAGCTGAGTGCCTGTGCTCAAGTCCAATAACTGGTGTTCTGGCTCAACTTGACTTACTTAAAGTCTCTTATGCAGCCCTAATCAAATGGTGTATTTTTTGATTTTTTGAACTAATAAATAGTCAACATATGCTATGCTGAGAAAACTTATTAGAAGCTAAATCTGATTGCTACCTTTAAATTCAGTAGTAAGTACCAATTGTGACAAATAGGGGACATAACAGGAAAAAAAATTAAATGACAGCTTATTTGAGATCTTATTTTGGATTTCAATGAAGCTAGAACATCAGTATTAACTGGAAAGTATAACTAGTAACAGGTTTTCTTTGACCATGTTGCTACTACAGTTTTCATGTCTTTGAGAGATTTTCATAAAGAAATATGAACGCATTAGTCTCTCCTGTTAATGAAGTGTCATAAATCATGTGGTCTCGTCAAAAACATGTCTACATTAATACTATGATATGCTAAATACTAATACTAAAACAACACCACTTATAGAGACACCAGTTAACTTTACACGCATGTCATCTGTGTGGGAGGAAACTGGAAAAGATAGACTGTTAGAATTCAAATATCGAATAAATGAATTGATGCCCCTGTAACTATCTGTACATCCATGGCTTTCTTTAAGCCAACAATTGCAACCTTTACAGGGACCTTTATCCTGCAGCTAGCTTGCAGTCAAACTGCTTTTAAAGGTTTTAACCCAGAGGGTCAGGATGGCAATGCAATAAAGTAAAAAAGAGAAATGTTAAACCAGCATGTGAAAACAAATGGACACCATGCAGTTAAAGCTGCGTGGGGACTCCCAGGAGCTCAGACGGGATAGTTATGGTCGCAGTAAGTAACTGTTATTGTCCCCGCGTTAGTTGTGCAATCCTGACCTTAATGTCATGACCTTAATGACTTTCTTTGGATACGCCATACTCATCTCTCGGCTGTAAATATTGTTAACAACACCTTCTGTAGGGCTTCGTTTATTCAGACTTTTTGTTACATTTATTAAGCATCTAAATAATTTTGGCATATGATGTGTTTACAACGGGTCCTCCCCTTGTCCATGTGGGTTTACTCCGGTTTCCTCCCATAGTCCAAAGACATGTGTTAAGTTAATTGATTATACTAAATTGGCATTGCCTTGAGTGTGAATAAGTGTGTATAGATGTAACCTCATGTGTGGTCGCTGAAGTTGACGCTGATTAGTGATCTTTAAATAAAACCAATAAACAAACAAACAAAGAAGATTAGATTGCCGTAATAAACAGAACGCTTGTGACATCGTCCATCTCTCCTTGCATCGTCTCCATCATGCCAGGCTTCACGATGTGATATCGTTTACACCCCCTACTATGCAGTGCATTACTCTAAGTGGGCTTTACATAAGCTGTTTAGTAGTACAGAGCTGATATTAAATGTCTCAGTGAAGAACTGGCCCACATTAATTTATGTTCACCAATACTAAACAAAGCGCGCAAAGGAACCATATGCGGAACCTCCGAGAACAATATAACGACTTGATTTGCATATTAAATAGCAATAAACACATTGTTATTGTTATAAGCCTAATATATGAGCAAAGCCAAATATAGAATATCAACCTGACAAGACCACGTGCTGCTATTGCACTAGACCGTGTAACCCCGAGAACTAGACTTTGGAGGCGTCAGAGGGAAAAACCAGTGAAGTAGACCCAAGTCACAGAGAAAGTACGTCGGTGGTCTTTCCCTTGTCACCTTTCAACTTCAGATCTAATATTAAATAAAGGCAAGGTCATGACCCCAGACGACCCTCTCGAGTGTGGCCCGCTTCAGCTCTCACTTAGCAAGCGCAGTGTTGTGTAACCCAGACAGCAGAAGCCTTCTGGAGAGTGAGGGGTTAGAACTCCACAGTAATCAATGCAGCTAGGCGCCGTGTATCAGGTATGTAGGTCTGGAACAATGAAGGCCATGAGAAGGTGCAGCAATCAGATAGGTTTCACCTTCTCACAGCTCAGCTCTTAGCTCTGAATGGGTTGCTCAGAGGTCATGGCCTTTTCAAGATCCTGGAGCTTTTTTTGTTTCCATTTTGTTTGGCTCTTTTGTTTCAGTGCAGCCTGGTGCGTCAGTCATGTCCACGTCACTGATGCAATCTGACCGCGGTGTAGGGCACCTGTTATCTCCCCAACCCAACATGACACCACGCAGTCTCCTTCACTAGAGGGGAACCCACACATGCATTGTTAGAAATTCTTACGTTAGAAAGATGCTAAGCAGGATAATAGTATTTGCATGGAAATGTATTCACAGGATGACCAACATAATGCGTTAAATGGATTTCCAGAAACCATAAACTACCATGGATTCAAATGTCTAATTAATGTCTATTTCCAGTGAGTTCATTTTTATTTGTTTTCCTGTGGTATTGAATTATTCATGTCATTACCATTACAAAACATGTTGTTTTTAGCTTCGTCTCTTCAAGAGGCATCTACAAAAGGGCTACACAAACCACTATATCATAAGTCACATGATCCGATATCGCTGATACTGGCTCTTTCAAGCAGAAGCAGAAGCAGCGTGGTAACGCGGCACACAGTGCCTTCCAGTTTCTACAACTTACCTGCTTAATTTAGTTGATTGCTTGTTTTTATTTTGGATAAAGAATAGTGTTCTAAAGGTGACGAAGTAGTGTATTTTTTCAGTTTTGACCGATAATACAATAATGTTTACATAACTTATTTTTTATATTCTATAATTATTCTATTTTTTTAAATGTACGACCTCCTTGAGTAGCAATCAGTTGTCAGTTTTTGAAGATCTTCAAGGCACAGTTTCCCCCCATATCCAGTGTTTCAAACTTTTTTCAGGGGCAAATGGCTAAGGCATGCTAGAAAAATCAGAAGTTGCCAGATACATCATACTTATGCATATTTATTCATTCATCATAATCATTTGTATTAAAAAAAAAATAATGAAGAATGAATATTTTGTGAAATTTAGTTTTTTTTTAATTAAAATGTAGTAGAGAGTAGAGACCTCAGAAATAAAGCAATGGTAGAAAGTAGCCGTGAAATATACATGAAGGAAAAATGATTATATTAGGAATTATTCACATTCATTACTGAGCTGTTTTACTGAGCATTTATCCTTGGGCTATTGCCCTTTTTGTATCACTAATACTCTGCTGTTGCTTAAAGAGAAAGAGACAGGTGAAGAGTATGAGCTCTTCTTATCTTTGTTGTTGAGGTTGTTTCTCCCCTAACCCTCACGGGAACACAGCAGTGTGCACACATATAATATATATTATATATATAATATACAATATTACAGCCCTCAGCTGGTGTTTGTGTTGTGTGTTTGAAGCAGTGAGTGACAACCCTATCCCCTGATATAAACTAATGTTCCTAGGTCATTTTTATGATTTTGGGACAATACAAAGATAATAAAATACTATGAATTAGGGGTGTTACGCTACACTCTCGCTATGAATTGATTTGATTTTCTTACAAATAACAAGTTAACATTTGATAAAAGACATTCCTTTTTCTTAAACAAAACTCTAGTACCCTGTAATGACTAGTAACAGTGATTTAAAATTGTAAACAAAATGTTTTATTGTAGCTTACAGCTACATTATTGCTTATCTTACATAGCCGAGTGAAAATATTCCTTTTTTATTTCTGAAGAATAACAATTCAAAACAATTTGCCCGTTTCTTGTATAGAAATGTAAAACAAAAATAATCTTTAGTCCCCATTAAAAGAAATTAGAAGGATTTTAAAAGTACTGTATATGGGAGCATGACGTATGACTGAGCCCTCTGGTGTTCAAAAAATGCAGTTGCATTTGATAGCAAAATGAACAGGACGTTTGTGACTCCACGCTGCACATTGTGCATTGCAATGAAGTTAAAGGAATATTTTGTGAAGCTCTTTGTAAGTAAAATGCAATAGAGCTTAGTTTTATTCGATAAACCGTGCACATATTTACAAAACCATTTCTATCAAGACCTCAGATATAAAGCAGGGGTAGAATGTAGCTGGGAATATACATGAAGGAAAAACAATTATAGGAGGAACAATTCACATTTATTACTTCAAAATGGAGCTGTAACCTTTTTTGACCACTAATTCTCTGATGTTGATTAGAGAGAAAGAGACAGATGAAAAGCATGAGCTCTTCTTAGCTTTGTTGTTGAGCTTGTTTCTCCCTTAACCCTCGCGGGAACACAGCACATGTTACACTGAATTAGTGTGCATGGTATGGTGTGCACACATATAAGATTGTGAATTACAGCCCTCAGCAGGTGATTGTGTTTTGTGTTTGAAGCACTGAGTTACAACCCTATTCCCTTCTTAATGCATGGACCCTGCCTTCCACCCAACCTTAACCTTAATCTCAACAGTAGAGCTGGGGGTCTGTCTGCCTCCTTGTAGTCATGACAACTTCTTCGTTAGGGGCAACACATTAGAGTTTGGGACAGAGTACTGTATATGGATGAAACACATAAACACCCATACGTGGATGAACACTTTAGCAATAAAACTTACTTTCAGCCTTTAGAATAGCACAACATAACCACTGTGGGATTTCTTTATCTGCCGAGTGTAAAACACTGAACATACAGAAACAACAAGGCAGCCATTAACATGCTGCAGACTTAAGGATTTTTAAAGCCTGTGAGTAAAGGAAATGGTTTCAGTCCATGAACTTAGTTTCTCAGTCAGTTCTTATAATGCAGCAAGACAGAAGCTGTTTTACTGAAGAAGGACCTTGGCTCAACTCTCATATCACTAATCAGTAGATCAGATCAGCACATTTGTTGCTGGTGGTGTTTAGTTCCACGTTGCGCTTATATCAGGTAACGTCTTGCATAACAGTTTAACCACTGGAGTGCTACAGAAAAGAGTGAGTCTCTAGAGACCTATACTGTACATTGTACAAGGCTGGACTTATACACACTAGTGTTCTAAAGATGACTAAATAGTATATATTTTGTATGATTGAACTAAATTGACTAATAATACCCTAAAGATATGACTTATTATTTATATTCCATTCCATATTTAACAAACTTTTACGGAAAACCTCCATGTGTAGCAATTACAGCTTTGCAGACCTTTGTGTTCTGTCAGTTTTTGAAGATATTCAAGGGTTAAATTCCCCATGTCCAGTGTTTCCAACTTTTTCAAGGGAGAGTGGCCCAAACATGATCAAAAATTTACTAAAAGTTGATAGATGATCAAAGTGATATGCATATTTATTAATTCATCTTACCGTATTTTCCGGGCTATAAAGCGCACCAGATTATAAGACGCGATATCA
>JAJAGP010007947.1:0-10322 GCA_025084515.1 Ancistrus triradiatus
TTCACACAAGTCCCAATAATTACTCTATGTTCGTTTCTCAGGAGAAGAAAGTCAGGCTCAGATGGAGGCCAGAGAAGCACCGACTTTCCAGAATCATCAAAGGTGAAGAAGCACCATGTGCTCATGTGGCATGTTCATACTGAATCCCATAGGGCATGAGAATATATTTACAAAAATGTTAATTCACCGGAGTTATACTGGAGATTGTGATGTAGAGACCATGTGCAAGCAGATTGGCTGATCTGGCATAGCCCTAGCCCTCATCCCGAGGAGCACCAAGACACGAGAATCCACCCTGAAAACGCTCCACTATCTAGAGACATACACAAGGATACAGAGCCAACGCATGATGTGGAATCATGCTTCAGTGACAGAGGTGTCATGAGCCTGGTGTTACAGATAAGGCAGTCATTCATCTGTGGACCATGTCAGACCACCTCCTGGCCAGACGTACAAAGGAACACAGCTCAGGCCAGCATGGGAATTCAAACAATAGTAGTTCAGTAGTTGTGTAATAAATAGTGCTCCATCTGTTAAGCCACCTTGGTTTGAATCCCCCCTCTGGCTAACTGAGGCTCGAGTGCATTTCCACTTGCCTGCCGTTGTACGGACACACCAAAGTAGCACCAGGGTGGGGCCCTTTTAGATCAGTGGATCTACTCGCATCAAGCAGCACCCACATCACACCAATGATCTAAATATGGG
The DNA here is from genome assembly GCA_025084515.1 of Ancistrus triradiatus. NCBI lineage: Eukaryota > Metazoa > Chordata > Actinopteri > Siluriformes > Loricariidae > Ancistrus > Ancistrus triradiatus. The sequence goes on from JAJAGP010007947.1 coordinate 706, forward strand.
ATCGTAACAGTATATTAATATGAAGAAACTATAAAGGGCGCCAATTAAAAAGTACAAACGTAATTCATTTTTAAGTAGCATATACCACATGTATTGACACAGGAACACTATAGAACAAAGAAATCATAAAAATTCAATTCCCCCTCTTCCCAGTCCTCCTGATTTGAGAACACAATGAATTTGATGGCATTTAAACTGTTTTAGAATTGTATAGAATGTAGGCATAGACATATGGGTGTGGCTCTAGAAATTTATACATAGGTACAAATGTTAGCAAAACCACCTGTGGATTTTATTGAGCAACCTTCTGGCAACATGACTTTCACAAGATGCTACCCATAGCATTATGGGTCCTCCACTATACTTAAGCAGACTCCACCCTGATGTAGGACGTCTGGTGAGACTCATCAGTCCAGATTACATTTTATGACTGCTGAAGTCAGTCTTGACCCCTACTCCAGATAAAGTTTCCAAATTGCACCTAATCATTTAGGAAGCAGGCATTTTCCTTCATCTGACACCAAGCTGGAGTCTGCTAGAACCTCCTGGAGCATTTTGGCACCAAGCACGTGGTTTGTTATTTAAAGATTGCATATGGACTGTATGCAGAAAAGAAGAAAAACAAGTTAATAAATAAACGGGGCTCTATAATGGTTTCTCATCTCTTTCTCTGACATCAGGATGAAGTTCAGTACGCCAGCATTCATCTGGAACGCACTCCGAAAGCACCTCTGTCCACGGCGCGCAAATCTCCACACACAGAGGACGTCCAGTACGCCGTTGTTAACTTCAGCAGACCCACCGCTGCCTCCTAACGGAGAAATGTCTACCTGCGATAAATTGTTCAATAAGTCGGACTGGCGCATTTAAAAACAAAAATAGAGTAATGTCGAAGTATTAAAATAATTATATTATAAATGGTACTGAATCTCACAATACAGTATTACTAGGTCCATATTTGAATTAAGGGCATTTCAGCGAGACACCTTAATACCAGAGGCGGCCATTTCGTCTGCGTCTGCTCTATCTACCTCAGTACCCTTTGTGTGATGTCATGAGGACGTCTCTCTGTCAGGACCCGCTGTCCGCTGTGACCCCACTCTTTACTGAGTCTCACCTTTCTGCCTTAGAACGACGTCTAACGATGGTGCACCAGCACCAGCACCAATGTGATGTCATATATGAACTTCAGTAACTGATTTAGCGACTGATGTACTGTAGTGATGTTACTTCTCTCTCTCTCTCTCTCTCTCTCTCTCTCTCTATATATATATATGCAGTATACACACAAGCACAACATAAGAACTTTGTAGTTCTACAATTACAGACTGTAGTCCATCTGTACCTCTACATATTTTGTTCATCCCCTTACTCTGACCTCTACTAGTCATGACCCCCACAGGACCCCCACAGATCAGGTACTGTTTGGGTTGTGGATCATTCTCAACACTGCAGGGACACTTCTGTGGTAGTGTTGATGTGTTTGTGTGTACTGTCCTGGTATCAGACACAGCAGTGCTGCTGGAGTTTTTAAACACCTCAGTGTCACTGCTCGGCTAAAAAATACTCCACCAACCAAAAATGTCGGATCCAATTGTACCAGCAAAGCACGCTAACACACCCCCATCACCACACAATTATCACACCAGTGCTGAGAATGATCCACCAAGAGATCTGAGGGCCCAAGAGAAGGGTCCGGTGTAAGAATAGTGCCTGATGGCTCAGAGAAAGGACCAGGACTGGCGCATGGGGACTGTGGTAGCCTAGAGGTTAACTTACTAGACTGTGGAAGAAGGCCCAGGGTTCAAGTCTCACGTATGCCAAACCACCATGGTTGGGTCCTTTAACCATGGCAAGGCCTTTAACCCACAATTGCATGCATTGTGTGTCTGCTAAATGCTGTAAATGTAATGTAATGTAAATGTAAAGCACGGGGCTTCACTTTGCCCTCTGAAATAAAAAGCACCTGTACATTATTATTGTGTCATTGTTATTCAGCAGACCTATGTCTCTGTTTAGGGACACGCTCATGGGTTCTGAAAAGTAGGAAACCACTGAGATGTTACTCTGAGTACCTGATCTCACCTGTGTTATAATAATGGACAAAAACCAGTTTAGCCTAATCGAATAAATCAGATCTAGATCTTTACCTAGTAGAACCTCCCTGACAGCCAGCATAAACCACATTTTGTATTACAAATACATAATATGAAAAAAATCTCTTCCGGAACAGGCCTATCAGATCATGCCACAGCACTCTCTGAAAGAATGGATTAAATGTATCTCATCCTTCAGCACATATGCTATATCGCTGCCTACTCAGTACATAAATACAAACGTGTTGTTATAATAGCCGTTAGATTATCATCATACCCGGGCATTATGTCGATGTGCATACTTTCAATTCTATTCGACCTATGACTCCAGACTGTAGTTCGCTCTTAGAGTTATCATCTGCGCCGCCCAAGGAGGTTGGGTCCCTTTTTGAGTCTTGGGTCCTCCCAAGTTTCTCCTAGAATAGAGGACGTTTTTCCTGCCACTTGTCGCCCTAGGCTTGCTCAATTGGGATTGGACGTAGTTATTAGGAGATAATCTAAACTTGTAAAGTTGCTTTGAGACAATGCTCCATTGTAAAAAGCGCTATATAAATAAATCTGACTTGACTTGACTTGACTCTTACTGCTATAAGTTGTAAGAATTTTCAAATCTCTAGAGGTGCAAACTGATTAAATAAGTCTCTTTCAAATAGTATCTTTGTCTCTGCCTTCTGAATACTTGGCAAGTTGTTGCTTCATTTCTGGGGAATAAATGATTACGTGTCAAGTTGTGAATGTCTGATTGGGCATTTTGTGTATTCTGTCTGTTGTTTCAGTTTCACTGTAAGTTCGCTTTTCGATTTTTGGTTTGATCTCAAAGTTTGTTGTTTATGGTCTCTTTCCACTCCTCTTGCCATTAGTTTGCATAAGTCAGCATTAAACATCGTTGAGCATGTGCGTGCTCTTGGTGTGATCTTTGCAGGGCTCCATAAAACCAACAACTGAATGGCTACACACCACATTTCAGAAATAATTAATGTACAAATCCAGGTCATTTCAAAGGGTTCATGGAGCTCATTAATAAAATTAAGAAGTCAGTGTCTCTGGTAGGGGTGAACTTATACCATGTTTCATTCTTTCACCACTTTTGGTCAAACACGCAAAAGAGAAGGAAACCAGCTCTGTAAAGTGACATCACATTCTGTAAACACCTACTGGGTTAAACTCTTAAAAGCAGGCACAAAAGGACGCAAGTAATAAAATTCTATATTTTGCTTATTACAGTAGCTCTTAACATGCATCACAAATGTAATTTAGAGATTGTTAATATTGAACAGTTCAGTTTTTATTAATGTACTTGTGTTTCCAATGGTTTAGAAGAAAACAACTTTTAATTTTTTTATTTCTTCCAAAGCTTTATGTAGAGCCATGGACTTCAAATCCAAAATCACAGTGCTGATCCTGCTGTTGAATATCACAGGTAGGAGTGTTCTATTTGTGTGCCATTATTATTACTATTATTATTATTTACTAAGATAATAGCAGTATATATTTTCCCCTGTACACTGACTAGAGCATACTAACAAGCACTAACTACTGAAAACTTTAAGTAAATTCACCCCTTGTTGTATCTTGGAAACAGTTTGTAACATCATAACATCGATTAATTATACTGCTCTCACTAATGACAGTGTTGATGAATGTCAGTTAAATTCAAGGACATTAGATAAGCAATGGCTAAGGTGCTTGGGTGGTACGGCATTCTAATATGCTAGACCGCCACCATAGGGACCTGGGTTCGAGTACCAATGGTGCCTTCTGTTCGGGTCAGGCAGAGACGATTGGCTGTGTCTAAATGGGGGGAGGTCGGATGAGAGGTCATCCCTCCGGACAGCAACAGGGACCCATATCTACCCTGTGATAGACTGGCAACCCATTCAGCACAAGCTTACGTTTGCACCCCGAGTTCTTTAGGGATTCGCACTGCAGCCCTGGTGACCCTCTCAGGAAAGCTGAGAAAACGGGAAAAATCAATAAAAGAAAAGGAGTCCATTTGTTTCAAATGTACAGAAAACATTGAGATAATGTAGTTACAGATTTAGGACTGGTCTTTGCTGGTCTGAGAACAGTTCTGTATTTTCTGTTACAGTAATTAGAAGTATGATGTGGAACAGGAATGCTAGTCTTAATGTATGACAGTTTAAAAGAACTTAGATTTAATGTTTATGCAGTCATTTATAAACATTACAGTAATTTCTAGATGTTTATACTAGTAGAGAAATATAATGGTAGTAAATGTAACTGGTTTCCTATCAGTTTCATTTGCTACCATTATATTTCTCGAATAGTGATAAAATATCAATTTAGGATGTACTGATTTATACTACACAATAGTACTATGCATTCTAGTATTACTTAGTACTGTGTATTGTAATTAACTGAGTAAATAGTTCAGGGACTGTAACTGTTTAGCAGAAGTAAGTTAAGGCTTGTTAACTTGTTCGTGATGTTATTCTCTCATCTGAGATGCTTCAGGAGTTATGCCGAAGAGATATTCCTATTTGTTACAGTTTATTTAATATATTATGGCAGATGTTTTCATTTCACACCAAAAACATGAAACGGGTGCGAAGTTTAAAAGTGAAGAATGTAATGAATGTGTTTTTCTCTATAGTTTTATGGGCTGTACCACTCACATCATCAGGTTGCTAAGGGTTTTTTAGGCAGATTAAGCAAGAGATGACGCACACAGTTTTGCAGAAAGCAGAACAAGAGTGATTTTAGAAGTACTGGTGTGCTTTAAAAACGCAGAGCTTTTTGATGTTTGTTGTACAGCAGCTTTAGCAATAATCAATAATCTCTGCATTACTGAAGCACCATTTTACAGTAAAGGAAGAGGCGTGCTAATTACAATAACAACATTCATATACCGCTTTATCCAGAGCAACTTACAGCTGGCCCAAGCTTACAACATACAAAAACGTAGCTGAGGTTAAGGGTGTTGCTCAATTGCCCAAGAGAGGAAGCTAAGCAATGCCAAGACTTGAACCCTTAACCATTGGCCTAAGAGACAATTACCTTAATGACTGCACTAACAGTCTCATGAATTAATCAGAAATGAATAAATGTACAAAAATCCACAATTAGTTTACCTGAGCCCTGTCCCCTGTATTAGTAGACAGTGCAGAAAAGAGGACTGTATTGATTTCTATTTTGAATTTTACAAATAAGATGGACTGATAGATGACCTGCCCATGCAAATGGTTTCTTGTTATTTAAATTCACTGATCCCTCTAAAACTCCTTTGTCGATGCAAACTCACCCTCTCGCCCTCACGTTAGAAATTGGGTATTTACGTAACATAACCCTTAACTTGTCCATAAAACCAAAAGTAAATTAAGTTAATACATCATGGTTGTGACTAAATGTCACAGATTAATTAAAGTTTTATATAACAGTGCTTTTAAATCCGTAATTTCCCAAGGCCATGGTTAAAATAGTGCAGGGTAAATCATAGTTATGTATTTATTACAAATAAAAGCAGATCATTTAATAGAAGCTAAACTTAATTATTTACGTAAATCTCTTTTAAATTATATGTATTTAAACATTAATCCGAAAACACGTTTGGTTGGCCACTGAGCTGCCATTTTAAACCAGTGAATGATGAATGTAAATATAATTTCTGTCTGACTCATGATTATACTCTATTTCCTTTCTTCTAGCAGGTACCAATTTATCAGCTGTAGTATCAGGCTCTGCCATCCAGCGGTTAGATGTGGTATGGGAAAATCAGAATGTCTGTGCTCTGCGGGAGGCATCCATAAACCTGACGTGCTCTTACCCGAACATCACCATTAAAGATGGCTTCTGGTTCAGCCCAAAGCAGAAGGCTAACTGGAAGTACGAGAACCGTCCAGAAGATTTAGCTTTAGACTTTGACTATGCAGGACGTGTGATCTACCATGAGATGACAGACTTCCAATCGACTCTTACTATAACAGACGTGAGAGACGGAGATGCAGGGGAATATCACCTCATGCTCATTACAGAAAAAGGAGAGGCATATCTCAGCTCAACTGCAGTCACACTTTCAGTTACAGGTAACAACAGGCAGTCTGTAGTGAACTGTCATAATATTTGTCTGTCATTTGATCTGACTTGAAATTGTAACTCCATTCAGGCCTGCAGGTCACCATTGATACGACAAACAGTGTTCTCTCCTGCACCACATCCTGTGCTCTGAAGTATCAGCGTTATTACTGGTACATAAATGGACAGTACAAGGAGGAGTATAATAAAAACAACCAACTGCATTGAATCATGTCACGAAAGAAGCTTACACCTGCTCTGCTCATGGGTTCAATGAGGTCCGCGCCCCACCAGTGTGTACGTAATCATTTCACCACAACAATTAATTGAGGGGAAACTTTATCTAAAGCTGGTTTGATTTAAAGATGTAATAGACATCATAGTGACTGGTTCATGTTGGTGTACGTTTAGTTGAGGCTTCTGAAAGTGTTTGTCTTCAAGAATAAAGCACTAATATCACAAAAAAATTCTATCTTCAAATGTCCTGTTGCCATTTCAGGTTTTACTGCGAACTGTTTTAATGTGACCTACGCAGAGAGAAGAGTCTGTGTTCTGAAGGGATCATCAGTGATTCTTCCTGGAGGTTACCGTTCTCCCAGTTGGCAGCACGTTTGGTCGGCTTTCTGGTTTTATGTTCAGCCTACGGGGCCATCTGACCTGAAACATGAACCACGTTTTTTAAATCGTGTTGAATATGTTGTGAATATAATTGGAAACCTGACTCTAAAAATTAAAAACCTGACAGAAGACGACTCTGGAGAATATCGGCTCAGAATCGTAACTAAAGAAGCATTTTCTAGTAGACCTGGAGTCATTCTGGACATTACAGGTAATGTCTGACACTCTTATTGGATTTGTCTCTGACTTTGCCATGTTAATGTCAAAATCTGTTCATATTTGGTACGTTCAGATCTGCAGGTCTACGTGAGCAAGCCTGGAATGGCATTAGGAGAACCGACTGCTGTAACGCTGACCTGTAGATCCTCCTGCACCCTGTCGGATCGGCCTAATTACATCTGGTACAAGAATGGCCAGCTGTTACCTAACAAAGCCAACAAACACAAACTCTACTTAGACTGCAGTACAGATTCAGGAAACTACTCCTGTGCTGTCAGTGGACGTGAGGATCTCCGTTCACCTGAAGAAACCCTTGAACGTGAGCTACAAAACATTTATTACTCCATAGAATACTGGTAACTCATTAACTGAGATTCCAGTCTCTTTACTTATAAGAGCAACTTAAGATCCAGACAGTGATTTCTCTTTTTCAAGGTAATTTCCTATTCAAACACAAAACTGTTGGAGTTTAACATTGATCCAAACCGGTCAGCTACCCAACGAGCCATGATCTCATAACCATAGAATTATATAGGAGGCTACTGTACTTACACTGTGTTATAAACAGAGATTTACTGTTCCCATAACTCAAAGTGAATAAGGTTACTGTGTCTGTTAACTTCCACAAATTGTGCTTCACAGACTTCCACCTATAAAACTAGAAGTGCTAGTGAGAGTTAAATAAATCAAATATGTCAGTATTTGAATCAATCTTTCTTCCGCCAAGGCTGGGAAACGGAGACCGACATAGAAGCAAGTGTACGTGCTTTATTTTAACTTCCACAAATTGTGCTTCACAGACTTCCACCTACAAAACTAAAAGTGCTAGTGAGAGTTTATAGAGTTAAATAAATTAAATATTACAATATTTGAATCAATCTTGCTTGGGCCAAGGCTGGGAAACGGAGACCGACGTAGTTGCCATCTTTTTAGTGTGATCTCAACGCGCATGCGCAAAACAGCAACGCTTCACCTGACCCGCTCGTCCAGAGATAAAGAATCGAAATGGAGTTAACAGTAACAAGCACTTCTTTAATTATCATATTACAAAAGGGCACGCTATTCTGACACCACTTGGTTTCTTTAAACTTTGCTTTAAAGCTTTATTTTCCTTTGACACTGCAGCCACGCCCTCCTGTGGCCACGTTCAGCCATTTCTCCAGAAATTTCCTCCAACACGAAGCGGTTGTGATATGTGCCATCAAATTTTGTTTGCACAGAGACATCACCCCAAATATTTATAAGGTCTGTTACTTGGCTCTCCGGCCACTGAAAACCTCCGACACGAAAACACGGACATTTTTTTTCTCTAACTCGCCTGTGAATTTGCATTTGTACATTTTTAAGCTCAACACAAATGGCATCTGCAGACAGAAAAAGCCAAATCACAAATCTTTTTGGTGATTTTTTAGGTCCCCAAAAGGAAGTAACCGGGAAAAACATCACATGTTCACCCTACCAAAATCAGAACTGAATTTTTCTGTTCACAGCACCCCAAAGATAACACATCTGTGTCACATATGATGTAAAAGATCAAATTGGGCCACTTTTACCTGCTGTGTGAATGTAGCGTGAGACAGACAGGCTAGCGTGCTACAGTAATAAAGATACATGTGGTAAACAAATAAGCTAACAAACAATGCTAATACATGTGCACAAAATCCAACAACCTAAAGCCAACAGACAATATGCTAAAGACTATGTTAATACATATAGACAAAGCTAAACCAAACAGACAGTGCTGATACAAACAGACAGAGCAAACGTAACCAGACAATGCAAAGATGAACAGACTGTGCTAAGACAAAGAGACAATGCTAATACAACCAATGCCTGCATGTGCTAACAAACAGAGACCATGTGCCAAACGAAACAGAAGCTACACTAATACAATCAGACATTATGTTAACGCCAACACAAAAATGCAGTAGGTATAACGACTAACAGAAATATAGATCACTACAAGAAACAGTAAGAGAACACAAACCAGGCACGGCACATGGAGGGAACCAGGAGCCAAGATAGAGGTGTGTGAGAATGCCAGATAAGGAAGTGCCCAGGAAGGGGGAATTTTATAGGAGAGCCACAGCAGGCTGTAATGGAACAGCCTGCTGTGGAAGGAGAAAAGGGTCAAGGGAGGAACATTCCGGAATTATATAAAACACTGAGCACGAGAGAGCAGGTCAGAGCTGGAAGGCATTAACCCTTGATGATGTGGATTTACAGTATTGGAACCCAGTGAAAATGTTTAACATCATAATCATATTTAGCGTGTTCCTGTCTCTTTTCTCAGCATGTGCCGCAGTTGCACAGGACAGCTTGTTCTGCTGCCTCGCAGTGAGATTGCCAGCCTGTTTGGTTCTGCTAATCGTCATCATCGTAGGAGTTCTGTGGATGCGGTACGAGAAAATTAGAATAATCTGAACACCAGTTTCACACAAGTCCCAATAATTACTCTATGTTCGTTTCTCAGGAGGAAAAAGGCTCAGATGGAGGCCAGAGAAGCACCGACTTTCCAGGAACATTAAAGGTGAAGAAGCACCATGTGCTCATGTGGCATGTTCATACTGAATCCCATAGGGCATGAGAATATATTTACAAAAATGTTAATTCACCTGAGTTATACTGGAGATTGTGATGTAGATACCATGT
>JAJAGP010007948.1:0-10320 GCA_025084515.1 Ancistrus triradiatus
ACCTTGAGAGGACCAAGACTCAAAAAGGGACCCAACCTCTTTGAGTGGTGTAGATGATAAATGTAAGAATGAAGCTAATTTATCTAATCAAATGAGTCTTATAGTGATAGTTCAAATCAAATAATGACACAGAGTCACTCTAGGATCTTGAGTCTAAGCAGGAAAGTCCCAGCTCTAAGTGTTCCACCTCCACTAAAAAAACTCCACAAAAATAAGGACGCATGCCCTCACGGTTAGCACACAAAACACACTTACAGAGTTGGTGCCCAGCACTTGCAAGTCAGGTTCCTTGGACTCCAGCAGTTTTGCCACCATGTGCAAGAAGCTCTCCACAAACGGCTTAATGCTTTGCGAATGACAAGCCATGAGCAGCTGATCCAGAGCTTCCATTGCAATCACCACATACCTACGAGTACAAACACACACACACACACACGATTAGTCACAGATTCACACACACACAAACCATTACACTGCAGTGATTGGGAGTGGCGCACCCATAACGGTGTCGGACCACGTCTCTGCTGAGACGTTCAGCAAGGTATTCTCCTATACGGTCGAGCTTCTCCGGAGCAGAAACAGCAAAGAACGTCAACTTTTCCATATCTGACTTCACCAAGCCATCCTAGAGAAAGAGAGGAGGGGGGAATGGAACAAAACAACACACAAATTTGAAAAATGAGCAGATGAGCAGCTTCTGTGGCTTACATCAGACTGCCACAAACATTTTTAACTGAACTAACATTAGTGGCTTTTGAGAGCCACTTGCTGAAAACAGCAGTACCTGAGGGTCTGGATTCAAACCATGGAAGGAACTTGTGACCTGAAGGTTTTGTGGTATGGTTACAGAGCCTGTCCAGGTACTACCTCTGCCTGCAACCAGTGAATTTATGCAATTCCACTGGCCCATAATTGGTCAACCATTGCAAGTCAGTCCAGTGAATAAGCCTGTCACCCTGTTTGTAGTGTGTTACTGATGGTAGCCTTTGTTACTTTGGTCCCAGCTCTCTGCAGGTCATTCATCAAGTCCCTCCATGTAGTTCTGGGATTTTTGTTCTCATGATCAAGTTCTTAAAGAAGTTCTTGAAGATCTGTAAGAGCCAGAAATCTTGCTCGTTGGTGGGTGACCAAATACTTATTTTCCACAATGATTTACAATTAAATTCTTTAAAAATCCTACAATGTGATTTCCTGGATGTTTTATTCCTCATTTTGTCTCTCATAGTCAAAGTGTACCTATGATGCAAATGACAGACCTCTCTCATCATTTGAAGTAGGAGAACTTGCACAATTGGTGGCTGACTAAATACTTTTTTGCCCCACTATACAGTGTCTTCAATGAATTATCAGTTCCTTGGTTCCAATCAGAAATTCAATAAAAGCAGATGGAGTGGGAGTGTCCCACTCAGCAGTAGCCATTGCTGGCTCACTGTAGGTCAAATGGTGCAAGTCATCAAGAGCAACGTTACCCACAACCCCCCAGAGCACTTTGCAGCAACAGCTCTCTAACTGCTAATTTACTTAATGAGCTTCTAACCAACACTTCATATTGCTCCCCTGAGCAATCAGGGGATAGAGAGTGTGTATGTGTGTATCACTGCAGTGTAAATAACAACTGTGTTAAGTTCCCCTGAGCATTTAATTCACGCTATAAGATGCCCTCACGAGACAGAAAATGACTCCGTATCTGTGCAGTCGCCACTATCTGTGCAGACACAACCCACACATTCCAATTGTCCTGTAGCAAGAACCACTCCTGTGTCAGTCTAAGATTGAAACGCTTTGCGAGGGCCTCGGGCATTTTCACGCAAATACTGGCTGTAGTCAGTGCTCTGATTAGGGAGGACTTCGTAAAGCTGCAAGTTGGCCTTACAAGTCCGTTTGAGCCTCAGCATGATAAGGAAGTGACAGCTGAATGAACCAATCAATCAATTTTATTCACTCACTGACAAAACAAACAAACAAACAAAAAAAAAAACAAAAAAAAAAAAGCAGAGATAGAAATGTGGGATTGCTACAAAACTCGGCACGCAGTCCTGTCACAGGCAGATATGTAAATGATTAAAGATGTGGTCTGATTAGACGCTGGGTCATGCCACAAGAGGGTGCAAAAGTGCTTCCCCTGCTTTCTACAAAAAGAGGCTACTTTTGGGTAGTGTACCTCTTGGTGAGAGAGCTTTGACTGCTAGACATGCCTATACTAGAGCTGAGAGAACGCTGAGAGAACGCTGAGAGAACGCTGAGAGAACGCTGAGAGAACGCTGAGAGAACGCTGAGAATTGCGAGGATCTGGCAACCCAGACTGATCTGCGGTTGCACACAGGAGTAGTTTCGTAGCTTGCAGCTTTTACCTTTGATATATTTTAATTCCCGATCGCATCTGTATCTTATATAATCGTATATATAGTAGGTTTTTACAACATCTTAATCATTTTATTCTCGTACCGGCGGATTATATTTTTTTGCCGCTAATCGTTTATTTAGTAAATTTACAGTATACCGTGGGTTGCAGTAGTATGTTAGCCATTTTAGCTAATAACCAGAGTTGCGTCTTCTTCGCAGTCGTGGGTTTTTTATAACTTTTTACAGTCTTTTCCCACTTTCTTTCTGAGACTTAGTTTTTTGTGACGTTTTGTGTTGACTTAACTTGTACTAACGCTTTAATCGAGCATTGCATTATACCATCGGCTGCAGCTAAACCAGATCTTCACTGGGCACCCCACAACACCACCCGAAGCTAAGTACCTTTAATTCATTAATTGTACTAACATGGCTTCTGCTGTGCTTGTTCCCTGTGCCGAGTGTGGCATGTTTAGCTATTCTTCCTTCGTCAGTAGTGTAAATTTTACTTGTGATAGGTGTAGGCTTGTAGCCAGTCTGACGGAGAAGATTGTAGTTTTAGAGGCGCGCATCCAGACATTAGAGAAGCTAGCTCAGCTCCTAGCTTAGCAGATCTGGATGCCACAGGTGAAGTTAGAGCCCTGGTGGAGTCCTCGCAGCAGGGCAAGTGGATGACGGTTCGGCGACGTAGTCGTAAGGCTAGTCCACGAGAGCACCACTCTTTACCTGTTCACGTGTCCAACAGGTTTGCCCTCCTCAGTGAAACACCCACTGAGCAGCCTGTTGAAAGAGCTCTGGTCATAGGTGACTATTTTACGACACGTGAAACTTGCTACCCCTTTAGGGACACCAGCAGCTAGAGTTCTCTGTATCCCCGGAGCCAGAGTGCCTGACGTTGTAACGAGTCTTAGTGAACTCGAGAGCCGCAGATTCTCTAGGATAGTTATTCATGTAGGGGCTAATGATATACGCCTTCGTCAGTCAGAGGTTACTAAGGCTAATTTTGTAGAGGTGGTTAGAGTGGTGAAGGCGATGTCCGATGCAGTAGTGTGCTCTGGCCCCATCCCAATGCGGCGAGGTGACCAAGCCTACAGCAGGTTATGGTCGCTGAACTGCTGGCTGTCCAAGTGGTGCTCTGAAAACAACGTGGGCTTTATAGACAACTGGACAGCCTTTGAGGGTAAGCCTGGCCTTTTAGGATGGGACGGTGTCCATCCCACTCGGAAGGGTGCCGCTCTCATCTCCTGCAACATTGCCCATAGTCTTATGGCCCGATTGGTTAGGGGCTGACTATCCAGAGCAGGGGTCAGGCAGCAGACAAACCGGCTTAACCAACTGTCTGCTGGTAGCCATATACCGTCACCCAGAACCCACATTATTGAAACTGTGTCTGTTACCCGCATCTGCCCTAAACGTAAACGCTCTCAAAAGGTCTGTTTTAATAACCTCATTAGTATAAAGAGATAGCTTCCCAGATAGCACAAATAGCTCCCAAAGAAATAACAACATTAGACTAAAGCTAGGATTACTTAACGTTAGATCACTTACAAACAAAGCAGTGATTTTAAATGAAATAATCACTGATAAACGTTTACATGCTCTCTGTCTCACTGAGACTTGGATTAGACCTGATGAATATTTAGCCTTAAATGAAGCCTCACCTCCTGGATGCAGTCATGCTAATCGCCCTCGTCCTAATGGTCGGGGGAGGCATAGCCACAATTTTTGACAAAGAGCTAGGTGTTACAACTAAATCCCATTACAGGGCTAATGAAATACTGATTCTTAATGTGACTGATCCATCATTATGGAATCAAAACCACACTCTTTTCAGCTTATCACTATTTACCTCCCTCCTGGTCCCTATTCAGAATTTCTTCAGGAATTTGCTAACTTTCTTTCCTGCTTACTACTGTCAACAGATAAGGCTTTAATTGTAGGTGATTTCAATATTCACTTTGACAATGAGCAGGATCCACTTATAATTGCTTTCGAGTCCATCTTAGAATCCATGGGTATCACTCAGAATGTGATGGGACCAACCCACCGCTGTAATCATACTTTAGATCTAATATTAACATTTGATATCAAAATAGATAACCTTGATGTTTTCCCCCAAAGTGATTCGATTTCAGATCACTATCTTTTAGTATTTGAGCTATCTCTAATAAATAAAATCCTTCTGCCTCGTTATCACACTAAGCACACTATCACATCTGCTACTCCAGCTGCGTTTATTAAAAACCTACCAGACTTAAAATTTAATACACCTATGGAGATAAATCATCTTGTGTAAATGAGCAATTAGAATGTGTGCTTCGCTCAACCCTGGACATGACTGCCCCTGCTAGGGTCAAACGTATTAGGGAAAAAAGGCTAGCACCATGGTATAATGACCACACCCCTACCTTAAAGCAAAGAACATGGCATTTAGAGCACAAGTGGAGACATAGTAAATTGGAGGTGTTAAGATTGCTTGGAGGGACAGCATGGCAGAGTATAAGCATGCCCTCACTAAAGCTAAGGCTGCATACACCTCTTAAATCATAGAGAAAAATAAGAATAATCCAAGATTTCTCTTTAATACAGTCTCCAAATTACCAAAAAAAACCACAGAAAGTGATTCTCACGTTCTGTGTAATTTTAACAGTAATGATTTCATGACTTTCTTTAATAATAAGATAGAAAACATTAGGCATAAAACTCAATGCTCATCACATCACCAAACTATTCAGCCACCTTCCAGATGCAGCACTAGTGAAGACATCAGTTTAATAATCTTTTACCCCAATTACTAATACTGAACTATCCGCACTGATCAGCTCGTCTAAGTCATCAACATGTTTATTAGATCCAATTCCTACACGTTCACTCAAACAAGTATTACCCAGTGTTATAGAGCCAGTGTTAGTTATTTTAAATTCATCCCTTACCTTTGGTTATGTGCCCAAATCCTTTAAGTGTGCCGTTATCAAACCACTGATTAAAAAAAGCCAATCCTGACCCTTGTGTGATATCTAATTCTAGACCAATTTCAAATCTACCATTTCTGTAAAAGATCTTAGAAAAAGCCGTCTATTAGCAGCTCTGCAGTTACCTCCAAAGGAAGGAAATTTATGAAACATTTCAGTCTGGCATCATAGTACTGAAACAGCATTAATTAGGGTACTAAATGACTTGTTAATGTCCTCAGATAAGGGATGTTTTCTTTTCTTGTTCTGTTAGATTTAAGTGCAGCATTTGACACTATAGATCATGATGTTTTACTAAACAGACTAGAAAATACTGTAGGTGTTAAGGGATTGGCACTTTCTTGGTTTAAATCCTACTTAACCGACCGGTACCAGTTTGTTCATGTAAATAATCTACGCTCTAAGCTCTCAGAAGTGATGTATGGTGTGCCTCAGTGTCAGTGCTTGGCCCGCTTTTATTTTCTCTGTATATGCTGCCACTAGGCTCAATTATTCGTAAACATGGCATTAGTTTCCACTGCTATGCAGATGACACACAGCTGTACATATCAGCCAAACCTAATGACGGCCTTACAATCAACAAAATTGAGGACTGTGTAAAGGAAATAATAGATTGGATGTCATTTAATTTTCTCTTATTTAACTCAGATAAAACTGAGGTTTTATTAGTGGGCTGTGAGAGACAGGTTGGCTACATCTATCCTAAATCTAGATGGCTGTCCATTACTGCCCAGTCCATCTGTAAAAAACTTAGGTGTCACATTTGATTCAGATCTCTCCTTTGATGCGCACATTAGCAATATCACTCGAATTGCTTTCTTTCAATTACGCAATATCGCTAAACTTAGAAATATCCTCTCTTTTAATGATGTGGAGAAACTGGTTCATGCATTTATAACCTCATGGTTGGATTACTGAAACGCCTTACTTACTGGATGCTCTAGTAAATCTATAAATAAACTTCAATTAGTTCAGAATGTAGCCGCCTGCTGCTCGAACGAGAAAATTTGATCATATCACTCCTGTTTTATCATCACTACACTGGTTACCAGTTAAATTCAGCATTGATTACAAAATACTTCTTATAACTTATAAAGCTCTACATGGCCTGGCCCCACATTATCTGAGTGAACTCTTAGAGTCTTACAATCCAGAACGTCTACTTCGTTCACAGGGTGCAAGATTTCTTTTAGTTCCTAGAATTAAAAAAGTCACAGCAGGGGGAAAGGATTTCTCATACATGGCCCCCCAAATATGGAATAAACCTCACACTTTCGTTTGAGACTCAGACACTCTCCAAAATTTTAAGTCTAGGCTAAAGACATACATATTTACACAGGCTTTTGACTAGATTTAGACCGGGATGCATGGCTCGGGTCACTGGGGCCGGAGTCTGGAGTCATGTTTGGCCTGCCTGCCTTTAGCGGGGAGTGTTGGGTGGGCGGTCTGGCTGTACTGGGCTTCAGTCCTCTTGATCTTGACTTGTGCATCCTTGCCTTAGATGAAGGGCAGAGTTGGGGGTTCATAATCAAAGAGTCTTATGGTGATCAGAGACGTTGGATTGCTGTCTCTGCCGCTCGTGGGGTTGCCAATGTCTCATGTGATCCCTCTTGGCTGTGTTTCCTACCAGTTCTTCCTCTTTCTAGGTGTCTAGCTATGCCTGCTATAGCTTAATGATGCCGGGGTTCTTAATGCTAAACTTGGCATCAGTGATTGCATGGCATCAGTGATGTTTTAATTAGCCCCACTGCTCCTAATCAAGAACTAATTACATTTCTGTTTTCTCTCCGAAGTTGGTCCGGCAGTTCCGGCCCTACACATGGATGTACATCTGATGGAGCTCACTGTGAATAATTCATTTTATTCGACATGACTCCATGACTTAGTTTGCTCTTAGATTATCATCATACCCCGGCAACTTAATGTCGATGTGCATTATTCACATTCTATTCAAACTTGACCCATGCTTTAGTTGCTCTTAGATTTATCATCTACGCGCCCACGGAGGGTGGGTCCCTTTTTGAGTCTTGGGTCCTCCCAAAGGTTTCTTCCTAGATCTAGGGAGTTTTCCTTGCCACTGTCGCCCTAGGCTTGCTCAATTTGAGATTGGACGTAGTTATTAGGAGATAATCTAAACCTGTAAAGTTGCTTTGAGACAATGCTCCATTGTAAAAAGCGCTATATAAATAAATCTGACTTGACTTGACTTGACTATACGACGCACTCAAAGACATTTTGCCCAGTTAACAGACCGAGAGATACCTGGACTGCTACAGACTGAAACCGTATCGTCTTAAATCCAGGTTCTGTTTGGAATCTGACGGGCCTTGTGGTGAGTGCTTCCATCCTGCTTTTTCTGTGGAGCAACTCACTGCCCCAACTGTTGATGTGATGATCTGGGGAGCCATCACATGCGACAGTCAGTCACCCCTAGTAGTCACACAAGGGACATCCTGTGGTCGCATGTGTTGCCTCTCGTGGCAGGGCTTCCAACTGACATTTTTCGGCAGTATAACGCTGAAAAATATCTCCGCCAGATCGTCAGTGGTCTGCCCAGTCGCCAGATTTATCGCCAATCAAGCATTTATGGAACCAGCTGGGATGGCAACTTCAGCAACTTATGAGTGTGCAGGATCTACAGGTCCAGCTGTGGGTACATGTGCCACAGGATACCATGGTGCGTTAATTCTTTCCAGAAGGCTTGTCTACAGCTGGATTAATTTTAAGATTATTTCCCATGTGTGTTGTTTGGTGTAAGAATGGCATTAGAGGCGCCAAGCCCCTTGTACAAGATAACGAGGTTTGACTGCATTTCCATACAATGATTTTGCATTCATCCACTTCAGTCTCTTAATGTTTGGATTAATACTAGTCTATTTATTTTAACTAAAAAGACAGATAACTTGACACTGGTTGCCTTCACTTAACAAAATAGATTTTGCAACGGGGTATCTAGTGTAGTACAGTGGTACCTCGGCTCTCTTTTTGCAACTCTTCCGTGGTCTGCCCGATCGCCAGATTTATCGCCAATCGAGCATTTACGGGACCAGCTGGGATGGCAGCTTCAGCAACTTATGAGTGTGCAGGGTCTACAGGCCCAGCTGTGAGCCCAGCTGTGCCACAGGATACCATGGTGCGTTAATTCGTTCCAGAAGGCTTGTCGAGAACCGCAAACCACTAGTACTGCGCAAATTTTTCCCATAAGGAATAATGTAAATTGAATTAATCATTAATCAATAGCATAAATGCTAATGTTAACTGCAGCCTGTATTCTGGAGATAACTTGACACTGCTTGCTTATACCTATCAAAATCAACTTTGCAACAGGGGTAGCTATTACAGTAGCTATTGCTACCTTCCTAGCAATGTATTCCTAATGTAATGGACTCCAACAACAGCTAGTGTGTCCTTACATATTCACCCTAGCGGTATTACCCTACCTGACACTACTATCAGCCACAAAGGCATTACTTGCAAGTGCAGAGCATTACATTTTTGATGATGTTTTCATTGCCTTTAAATGCCTAACTGTACTTTTTGTCTACAACCTAAGCAAACCATAGACAGACAAACAGTGTGACAGATGAATGGAGTGAGAGTGAAGACTGTATGTATATGCAGCGTCCTACCTTTGGGTCCTCCGGGAAGATGTTATCCACCAAGCGCTTGTATCGTGGTCGACAACGCCCACAGCATCCACACACACCTGTGAAAAGAAAAACACTTAGCGTGCATTCACAAAGACAACCAGGACTCGCCTCTTTGGTCCACCATTGGAAGTGAGGCCAGCGTTATACTTGTTGTTAACTATGCACACTGAAAAATGCACACGTATGCTGCATGCTTTCTTCTTCTCTCAGAAAGTAACAGTAACAATAGTGGCAATGATCAAACAACAGACTAAACAAGCTATGGTGTAGTATAATGGTATACTAATAGTTTGATAATGCATCCTCCTGAGTATGAGGCTGTGTAACCACAGACCGGTCAGAGTGCAAACCATGTTAACACATTTCCACCATCAACAGTGCCTACAAGGGCACGAGTGTCAAACCTGCTGCAATTTGCAGCAATGAAAGAGGGTCATCTGCCCCGATTAATCCTGTTTTCTTTAATACCAAGTGAATGTCATGGCACCAGGATGCACTACAGGAAGGAGATAAGCCATTAGAGGAACTGTAATGCTCTGGGCCATGTTATGATGGGAAACTGTGGATCTGTGTATTCATATGGATGTCAGTGTGACAGAGTTTATGCATATCACAGCTGAGGAGGTGATCGCAATATGATGGCTCATCCGTATATAATGCCTGTATTAGAATTAAAAAGCATCAACAAAATGTTCATGTAGGTTTACGCAGTTTCAACCATTTCATTTGCCAAATCTTTTATTACTTCAATGCCTTTGGTGCAATATTTTAGGTTTAATAAAACAAACTGAACCCATTCTTAGCTGTATTTTCCTCAATAACCAATATAGGTATGCACCATTTAACATCCATTCGATCAAAATCCATTCGCTTTACCAGTCATAAGACCTATACTAGGAAATAAACATCCGTCTTATACAACACATTCGGAAAGTCTTCATTATCTTTTCACATTTCGTTATGTTGACGCCTTGTGCTAAAATAAAACAAAACTCAAGTTTTCCCTCCATCATTCTGCACTCAATACCACAATGAGAAAGTGAAAGCAGAATTTTAGACATTTTTGCAAATTTATTCAAAAAGAAAAACTAAAATTTCACATGGACATAAATATTCAGACCCTTTGCAATCACACTTGAAATTTAGCTCTAGGGGCCCCCCCATTTCTGTTGATCACCTTTAAGATGTTTCTAAACTTTGATTGAAGTCCAACACCTGTCTATAGAAGGCCTCAAAGCTAACAATGCATAGCAGAGCAAAAAACAAACCATGAGGAGGAAAGAACTGCCTGTAGAGCTCAGAGACAGGATTGTGTGAAGGCACAGATCTGGAGAAGGCTACAGAAATTTTGCTGCACT
>JAJAGP010007949.1:0-10318 GCA_025084515.1 Ancistrus triradiatus
GAGCACCTGTATTTGACAGTGTAATGGAACCACAGGTTTAAGTTTGTGTCTGGCTTTATGCCATGTCTGAAGCAGTGTACCTCTTTGGCCTGGTCTCTTTCTGATGCAGCTCCTGCCAGCTCCACTGCTGTGTCACTCTGAACGTTCTCCTCTCCCGTCTGCCCATCTGTTGTATGCTCCTTCCTCTCTGCAGACTTCACCTGGGTGTCATCCTCATTCCCATCCTCTTTTTCCTCCTCCTGATTAGAAGCATGTAAAACAAAAATGTAAGTTTGTTGCAATAAGACCAGATATCTTAGTCTTAAGTGAAGCAATGAAATAACTATTGGCTAAGTTGAAACAGAAATTTTGAACACCTAGTTGAAACAGAAACCACAAAGTAATTGTTTCTTTCTTTTATTTGCATTTTGACTTGTTTTTAAATTACATGTAAAACAACAGTGAATATAGATCTCATGTCCATGAAATAATTCTACACCGGCATCAGTTTCAAAGTTGATCTGATGCTGAATCTGAATGTGTCTGCGCTAACTGGTGCATGAGAATGAAGGAAACAAACAAACAAATTCCTCTCCAATATTTTTCAACAGTAAAATGTCAGATTTTAGGGGTTTTTGCACTGGAGGAACTTCTCAACAGTTCTTCTGGAGAAAGTGCCCCCTTTTTCACGTGTTTGCACCGCAGGAACTAGGGGACAATTGTAGTTCTTAGAATGCGGTGTATAGGGAGTTTTGTAGCTCCTACTTCAGGGTAGGTAGTTTTCTCAGTACATAGGAACCCTGAGTGATGCAAGTATGTCGTGATTGGTCCAGAGGTATGTGACGCAAGTGTATAGCAATTGGTCCAGACACAAGTGCCTATGTTAAGGGCAACCTCCATTTTTAAATGTGTGTGTACACTGGAGCTGTATAAACAACAGATAAAAATAGAAAAATAAAAACCACAGACAAATGGACCAACAGTGAAGACGAGGTCCATATACACTCTGTTTGCGACACCCTTCACCATCTTCATTCACTTTGAAGTGATGCCATTGCTTGGCTTGTAGCACTTGTGTTCCTACTGCTGGTGCAAATGCAAACCAAAACAGACTCTAGAATAAATGCAAATCTCAGGGACTGTAGTTCTTAGTTCTAAGAATTGTTTGGCGATTGACTTGGTTTTAGGATTTTAGATCTCCGTTATCAGCATTCCTGATTCTATCCCAATTTTTCAAAGGCTTTCACACACTCCTGACCCAGCCCTATGACGCTATATAGAGTATATAGTCATCATTCACTCATCTGTTCTGCAATTCCTAACATCCTCTCCTATTTCAAAGCAATGTAATTTCAGTTTGTTTGTGCGTCGAGTTCAAGCCTATCCGTTTGTTCACCAAATCAGACCGAACTTAACATTAACCTTTCGCCAAGTCCATTTTTTTTAGATGACGTTTTAGTGAACCTCTAATGTTAATTCAAATTCTGCAATGACACTGGCTAACTGCTCTAGAAATGTCTGTATGTTTTAATTCATAGACATCACAGAAGGTAATAGCAAATTCCGAGTGAAGAATATACAATTGTACTGCTTTACTGGGAACTCAGAATAATTTAGTTAAACCATTAAGCATTATAATAAGAAATAAAAATGTCATATATACAGTGCATATATCCTATTCTCATCCGAATGGCAGAAAACTAATACGAGCAAACAATTGCGACACCTGCTAACAGAAAAGAGAATCTTTTATGTCTTGAAAAGTAGAAAACAACATAGTACTCCACACTCGTTTTCATTAAGAGTTTCAAGTTTTATAAAAGATACGCAGATAAGAATTACTGTATTGTACAGTACTGTACTAAATGTTTTCATATTGTCTTTTCATTAATGTTATTGTTTAAAATAAAACGCTATGTGCAAACTATTATGTGACTATGGTAATGCCCGGTCAGCGTCCATTTAAGTCAACATCCTGTTTCACAGAACGTAATGCAAATGTTAAACAGCACATACTTGTACTACATACTACATAGATGCATGGATAATGAATATTCAGTTAATGAGATCCTATGCCATTATTCTATGTGGAGAAATCCATACCCCGTTCCTAACCCTAACCACAGCCCTCCTCCACCTACTACCAATAATGACAGTGTAATATAGTGGTGCAGGAGACCTTCTAACTGGTCCTCCTGCCTGCCTGATACATGTGCAATGGGTGGGGATTCCTCTTTCAAAATAGTAGGCATCCATTTATTACCTTCTTTCTTTCTTACAGCTGTATCTTCTAGTGCTAAACACTACAATATGAGAGAATCAACAATTACCTCATAATTAACCCCTGAAAAAAAACAAACAACAAAAAACAAAAGTAAAGGCTGTAGTTTACAGGCAAGAAGCAATTCATGTAATCTGGGACTACAATACATGGGATGGGCTTTTTTGGGAGTATTGTAATATTTTTCATAATTCTGATTTTTATCAGCATTATAGAACCTCATCAGTTGGTACAACGTGAATGAACATGAATGAACATGGAGGGAAATCTGCAGGACTGCATTTTCGTCACAATCACTCTGTAATATTTTGCACACAAGTATCTTTTGCATGGTAGATACCATGGAAATACAAATGCCGATTAGCTTTAGCCACTCTAGTCACAAACCTGTTCTTTAGAAGAAATGTTTAAAAATTTGATATGTAGACCTAATGTAGACAAAATGTAGCACGCCCCACCGCCACAGCGTCCTTCTGTGTTATCGCATGCAGGCGTGATTGACCATGTCTGAGGGAGCGGTGTCACGGACACTGCTAGTTACACCCCTACTCAGCCCTGCAGTGGACTGGTTTCCCACCCTTATACGCCAAAGTCCCCACAACCCTGACCAGGAAAAAGCAGGTATAAAACATTTTTTAAAAATGGGTGGTAGACAAAATGCAACCCCAATCTTCTCTTCCAAACCATCTTATTAGAGAGTGACACTAAAATAATTAATGAACTTGCGTCCCATGAGGCAGATTTTTACACCCTGATATAAAACAAATAAGCACGAACCTTTGGTTTCTCTCCTTGATCAGCAGAAGGGACGCCATTGTCCTTCTCGCTTTCCTCTTCAGGTCCTCTCTCCTGTTCATTTTCATCCTTTTCATCTTCATTCTCGTCTGTCTCTTGGTCTTTGTCCCCCTCAGTTTGTTCTCCTCCTGTCTCTGCTTTATCTTCTTCTCTAGGTTCTTCTCCTTGATTGTCCAGCTGGTCTTCTGCCATTTCTTCTCCTCTCTCCTCCTCTCCAACCTCTTTGCCCTCTTCCCCAGCTTCCTCCACCTCCATAGGTTTGTCTTCAATGTCATATGGGTTCTCACCTACAGCACGTAAAATAGCATTTGTACACTATAAACCATTTCACATATACTCCATCATACTCTAGATTACAAAGAAAAACAAAAAGCAAAAACCATGGAACCATCATGCTACTGACCCTCTCCATCACCCTCTTCCTCCTCTCCTCCCTGTTCATCCTGGTCCAAGTTGAGTTCCTCAGGCAGATCCATGGTCTCTTGTTCAGCCTTCTGCTCCTGTTTACCATGGTAAGGATCTACCTCGTTCTCATCAAACTCACGCTACACACAGAAGAAGAGGATACTCATTACTGAGAATCAGCACAACAGTGCCATACACATAATTTACTGTGACACAGCGGTTCCTATTTCCTTAATAAACAGACTACATATTTTAGTTCATGTACATCAGTACAGTTGCATGTTTTTACTAATGTACGTAAAAATTTGTGGTTAGCTGAAACCAGTAAGTATATTTATTCAGTGTGTCAGTAAGTCAGTGTGTTTATGTATACACAGTGATAAAAAGGCAGACATCCAATGAAGAGGTCATGTGCTAAATAGCCAGATTACTCCACATTGTGGATAACGGCTTTACAACAATTTCACTTGCATGTTTTTTCTGACCAGATACCAAGCTAGATCTGATAATAATGACATTATTAGTCTGCATCTAACCATAACCCAATATTAGACTACAAAACTGAAAATCAGAAATCAGGAGGATCATCCTAATAGAAAAGTGACTTACCTCATCTGCCTGCTCATGTATTTTCTCTCGCTCCTCTTCGCTATCCATTGGATGGTCTTTATCCTGGTTTTTCTTGTCTTTATTCGAGTCACCAGCCTCAGTGTTGTCTTCGTTGGCAACCAATTCTGATTCCCCCTGCAGAATCAAATTTGTCAAATAAAAAACAAAACAAAACAGCAAATCAATGTTAAACAGCCCAATAAAGTTTCTTAATACAGGTATACGAAACTGTGCAACTGCATGTTAGGCAATCTAGGCACTGTCCAAACACAAAATTAAATATACATGCTCAGAGGGGTGTAATGATACACTGCACAAGATTTCATTAAATTCATGCTACTGGGTTCCTGATTCAATTTTCCTCATGATTTTTTAAATTCCTGAAGTCTAAACAATGCAAAACCATTAGTGATGCAACAATGCATCATGACACGATGGGGCGATCTCCATCACCGGGTGGGACGATGCATCGTCTGTCTAACCAGATACGTTATTGATTTTGCCACAATCTAATTTTTGAACACCAGATGGTACAGTCATACTCCGTGGTGAGGATTCTCAGCAAGAATCCTAATTTCTTTTAACTGCAGGGGACTAACGATTATTTTTGTTTAAATTGTTATATAGAAAAGTTCATAAGAAAAGTACACATTATTTTTAGTAGTATTTTAATTGTTATTCTTCAGAACTAAACGTTTTCACTTGGTTATTTAAGACATGGTGAAGCTACAGATATTGTTCTCATACAGTTAGCTACAGCTATCATTATTTTACAAGATAAAATAATGCCTTTATTTTGAGGCATGTATATCTGCCTGTATATTATACAATGAAATTAGGACTGCTGCTCCAGAACAGTGCAAATCTACACAAAACACAATAAGACAGTCGCACAGACAGATCAAGTCGAACAACCACACACAGATTTTACACTTAAAGATAAATATTGCACTTACAGAATAAGAAATATTGTACAGAAGTATGGAATGGGGCATTTTGTTTACAATTTTAAACGAAATGTTTCTAGTAATTTCTTTTAATTGCAAGGGACTAAAGTTTTATTGTCAAATGTAAAATGGGACTGTGGTAGCCTAGCAGTTAAGAAGGTCCAGGGTTCAAAGAGCAAGACCGTTAACCATAATCCATTGCTTGGATTAAGCTCGTTTCAGTTGCAAGTCGCTCTGGGTAAGTGCATCTGCTAAATGAAATAAATGTAAATATGAATGTAAAATCAATAATTGTGAGAATCACGAGACAGTGTGTCTCATGATTCTTTATTACATCATTAGATGGTGTAATAAACAGAATGCTTGTGATATCGTCAATGTCTATGAATGCACATCATGAAATTTTTGCATCGCATCATGCTGCACTGTTACACCCCTACATGCTCATATTGCCTGCAGATACAGTATTGCTGTTATGCCTCAACCACAGCCACGTTGCGCTGGGACATCCGCAACTGCGCAACAGCCGGTCTTATCAGCACAGCACTTAAGAAACATTATGCCAGGCTTATGGCGATGCGCACTTGCTGCCTTTGCTGCTGTCTTGCAGACTCGTCTCTCTGCACGCTGGTTAATCTCGCTGCACTTCACTACACTCGACTCCTTTTGCTAATTCACACCGAGGCCCCGATTACACTACTGTTTGCCCAAACTGATGCACACCTTCATCAGTAACTTCTAAGCCAAGTGTTCATTTCTCTACACTGTGTTTCATAAAACTTTGTGCTGTTATGTCTGTCATTACAACTGTATATCAGCTAATGCATCTGGCAAGGTAATATATGGAATAAGTAGGTTAATATCCTATATCCTATAATAACCTTATTGGACCATGGTCAGGTGTTATGTGGTGCATACCTGAAAGACCCAAATAATACCATCAATCAATAACAACAGTCAAAAATTTACCTGATCCATTCCCGGCCCAGATTCATCTTCCTTATCACTATCCATGTCGTCATCATCATCATCCTCATCACCCCACATCCTTTCATCCAGGGTGTCAGATGGTCCGTCTCCCAGGTCTCCCATCTTCTTGTCCAGCTCTTCGTCCTCCTCTTTATCAGAATCCTGCTCATCCTCTCCTGGACATAAACAAACATAACTGTTCATCAACAACAGGCCAGTTTTATCTTTAACTGACCAGGATGGCAAAAATGTACATTATTACCCCACATAAAGCCAGATATCAGTCAAAATATTCAGTGTTTGATGTTTAGCTCACGTATTCTGAGGTAAATGTAGCTTCCAAGTAAAATATGTCTATTTCACCTAGATCTTTCCATACAGCATTTCATTAGGAACATCTACTGACTCGTGCAATTATTTAACCAGCCAATCATGTGACAGCAGTGCAATGCATAAAACCATGCAGACAAAGGCCAGCGGCTTCAGGTAATGTTCACAACGACCATCAGTTTGTTTTACTGCCTTATTTAATGTCATGCATATTCATAGTTTTAATTTTTTAATTCCTTAAGTTTTAAATTCCTTCTTTTTTCCAGTCCTTGGTAATTATTCCCCA
Organism: Ancistrus triradiatus; assembly: GCA_025084515.1. Taxonomy (NCBI): domain Eukaryota; kingdom Metazoa; phylum Chordata; class Actinopteri; order Siluriformes; family Loricariidae; genus Ancistrus; species Ancistrus triradiatus. The sequence continues at coordinate 6,602 of JAJAGP010007949.1, forward strand.
GTTTGAAGTATATGGACAGTTACACTTGAGTGATTTTTTTTTTAAGTGTAATGAAATTAATGAAAAGCAATGCACATTTTCCTGAATAAGTTTTTAAACCAAAAAGACTTTAGTCTTTTGACTGCAATTAAAATATATTACCAGAAACCGAGATTTTAAATTGTAAATAAAATGCTCTATTTTAGCTCCACCACCTTAAATAAGCGAGTGAAAATATTCCTTTTCTTCCTTTTCCAAACCTAGGTGAATACTCCTCGGTTCGTAGTATATGGACAATTATACTGAACTGCTGACTTTGGGATTTCAGCTTTACTGTCATTAAAAAGCCAAATACTTTAAAAAATGTCGCTCACATGTATTGCTGAGTAAAATCGCTTTCTTAACGTGTTCAGAGTGGCTCCACAAGACTGGCATAAAAAGAGGCCCTCTACCCTCCTAGGAAGAACTTGTAGGCAAGTACCGAGCGGTCGATACAGCATCCTGAATGTTCTAGCAGTTATCAGGGAGAAACATGGGTTGTTTTCCAAAGGTCAGATTAAAATCATGTAATGTAAACTCTTCATGACACTTGCGCTTCACATGGATGGCTGCCTGTAGGTTTGTTGCTGGGATGAATCAGTCCTTGAATCTTGATTCGAGTGCCCTCCCTGAGACCAAGTTGACTCATTTCCACTGAGACCTCTGTGGCCTGGCATCCAGCAGAAGGTTATGTTCTAGCCTTGGTCTTGGAGTACACGTCTTTGCTAGTATACTGGCAATTATGGTGTGATTTGTTTTTAAGGAGTCGAGAGATGCATACATGCTTTTGAGTCAGATTATCTGCACACTGTGGAAAAGCTCTAGCTTTATTTGTGATTGTCGAGCTCCCTTCAGGGATCCAGATGCACATTAACACGTAGCTGCTATCTGTTTGAAGCAATAAGTAAAATATAAAGCAAGAATCAAAATTTGCTCAGTGATTAACAAATTAATTACTCATTTGTTAAGCAACCAAGATGCAGGACTAATGAAGAACGAAATACACTTAAAGGTTGCAATTGGCTGCTCAACTATCAAAAGCCACTCCATCAAGCGCCTGACAAACACTTCTCATACTGATATGCTTCCAAAGTCAGTTTGAAAATTAGCAGTATTGCAACCAAGGACAGAATGCTTTATATGCTCTCCAGTACTTATCAGTTCTGTGTGGCATATAGTGGTTCTTTGACGGCCAAGGACACTTCCACTTCCACATGTAGTTGCTCACAGAAGCCTAAAGAAGTCTACAGAAGCTCCAGCCAGACAGGGTTCAAATCCCACCTCTGCCAAGCTGCCACTGTTGGGTCCTTGAGCAAGGCCCTTAACCCACGATTGCTTCATTGTAAGACTGTACCAGTTGTACATCGCTCTGGATAAGGGGGTCTGTCAAATGTTGTAAATGAAACTGACAGTGTTGGAAGTAACTATGGTCTTTAGTTCAACCCACACTACTGTTGATGTTTCTCTATCAAGACTTTGACTGTGCGCTTTGATCAACTGGTCTTCCTGAAATAGCTAAATGCAAGTAGTGTCCACATTCTTTTGGCAAAGCTGCAGCAGCATCCTATTTTATCCCTGCTTATCCTGGCCAGGGTCATAGGTGGGTCCAGAACCTGTCATGGAATTCAATTCCTCCTTTCGGCAATGTAGTTACATAAAACTCTTTTCTAAGGCATTACATTTATGTCATTTAGCAGACATAAATAACCTTATTCAGAGCGACTTACAATGAATACAATCCAAACAATTGTGGGTTAAGAGCTTTGCTCAATGTCCCAACCTTGGCAGAGGTGGGATTTGAACAACAGACCTTCTGGTCCATAGTCCAGTACTTAGTCCAGTAACCACTAAGCCAACACAATCATCACATTACTAATACATTTGACTCTAGTTAGACAAGCAAACACTGGGTATTTCACCTATATCTTAGATATGTCTTAGCTGTTTGGCTACACTTGGCTTAAGTAGATCAATAACTCTACTTTTTTTTCGTAAGCCATTAAAAGTAATTTCCTATCCACTTTTCAGTTGGTTAGATCACTCACCTGGCTCTCGTGTCTCACTGTCGTGCATCTTTCCATCAAAGTCATCAGACATCTCGATGGCATCGTCTTCTTCTTTAATATCTCTCTGGTCTGGATCTTTCTCTGTCTTTTCCTGTCCTTCCTGAAATGTATCCTCAACCTACAATAAAGTCAAATACACCCCATGAACCAAGCTCTTTATTTAAAAAAAATTAAAGAACCATTTTTTATTACATAATGAGTCACAGGACTATCCGTAAATATGACTTGAACCAGTAGCACCGTGGTGATTTGAGCACAGCTACAGCTTCTGCATGACTGTGGTATTATTCAGAGAAGCTAATCAGGTTAGTGCATTTTCTGTTAACACAAATGCTCTAAGGTGTTGAGGAACAATATACTTGCATGAAATGGTTATACAATGGACAGGTACATTTACTTTGTACTATGTTTCTGGTTCTTTCCTATTAATACCACAGTACAAGACATTATGCTGGCGTAGTGATTTCTAGCTTCATTTGTGTTGCTTTATCACTTGTGTGGAAGAAGTAGAAAGTGTGTTGTAACTGGTTAGGTAATTTGACCATGCAAGACATCTTAGTCAACCAGAAACAACCAAAGTATATTATTCTGAATAACAGACAATACAGGTATGCGCTACATAATGTCTATTCAGACAAGCATTCCGATTGCATATGGATCTCCGGCCCAATAAGGATACTATTCTTAAGGTTATTAACCTACTTTAACCATATATTATGTTGCCAGATACATTAGCTGAAACAGAGCTGAAAATGACAGCCAGACTCTGGTGCATAAGGTTTAATTGTGCAAAAGTACAGACATGAACATGGCTGAGGGTGGGATGATATAACCATGGTGTGTGTACAATATCTTGCCTATTTAGTCAATACTGCTACATTACAATATCCCATGGAGCTACATAAATTTAAGGTGTGGGAATACAACACTTAATATAAAAATTTAAACAGTCAATACACCATAGTATTCCAACGATATACAGTGGTGCTTAGAATTTTCTATATTTCTGCATAAATATGATCTAAAACATCATGAGATTTTCACACAAGTCCTAAAAGTAGATCAAGAGAACCCAGTTAAATAAATGAGACAAAAACATTATATTTGGTCATTTACTGATTGAGGAAAATGATCCAATATTACATATTAGTGAGTGGCAAAAGTATGTGAACTTTGGCTATCAGTATCTGGTGTGACCCCCCTGTGCACCAATAACTGCAACTAAACGTTTCCTGTAACTGTTGATCAGTGCTGCACACCGGCTTGGAGGAATCTTAGCCCATTCCTCCATACAGAACAGCTTCAACTCTGGGATGTTGGTGGGTTTTTCCTCACATTAACTGGTCGCTTCAGGTCCTTCCACAACATTTCTATTGGATTAAGGTCAGGACTTTGACTTGGCCATTGCAAAACATTAACTTTATTCTTCTTTAACCATTCTTTGGTAAAATGACTTTTGTGCTTAGGGTCGTTGTCTTGCTACATGACCCACCGTCTATTGGGGTACAGTTCATGGACAGATGTATGATGTATGATATAATTCAGAATTAATTGTTCTATCAGTGACGGCAAGTCATCCTGGCCCAGATGCAGCAAAACAGGTTCAAACCATGATACTACCACCACCATGTTT
>JAJAGP010007950.1:0-10316 GCA_025084515.1 Ancistrus triradiatus
AGTTTAATGAGCCAGTGAGCTAGCGAGGAATAATGGCCTTTAACGTGAAGTGGATGCTGACGACCCTCTTGAATAAAACTAATGATCGCAGAATACAGCAAAGGCTGGATATTCACACTCAAATCACACTTACACTATGGTCAGATATTTTCTGGGTAGCATTAGTATTTACTCTGAGCCGTCTTCTATGTGCACTCGTGGTAGCTCAGTGATCCAGGTTATATTCTAGCAACGCAAAGGTTGCAGACATCAAATCCCAGTGACAGAGGGCCAGAGCTCACGTTCATACCTCATTAGAGTTAGAAGAAGCAGTGGCGCATGTAATAATAAGCAGGCCTTTCCATTTTAAACTGAGCCATGCTATTAAATTGTTTGATTTTATTCTAAAAATGAGACATCAGACATAGTGACCTTAATTGGAGTGGTTTGCATGGATCCAACAAGGATATTCCAAAAAAAGAACTAGTCACGTAAGAAAAGCCTCTTCTGTGCTGCCCCTGAAATTATCCTAAATAGCAATTAGGTTTATGGCTGATGAAAAAATTACAGAGCCCCTGAGAGGGCACGTATGAGCACCACTGGTCCAGAGTCTTTGTTTTTTCTCTTATGAGAGCTTTTCACAAAGGCATCTTTGTGTTTATTGACTATAGTCCTGGAAGAAAATTACTTGGGACAAAATGAATGAATTCTGATGAATGCTGCATTAAAACATATAGTGGGGAAGAAATGGTAATATTGGACCTTAAAATGTAAGTACCTTTACATCCCCACAAGAGAGGTATCCATGGTTACACTATTATTTAGAGCAACATGTCTCTTTAACCCTTGTTAAATCAGAATTATAGTTCAAATAATAGTAAATCACTAAGTATAAAAGTGTAATATTAGTGTATGTAGAAAGTTACTGATTAAATCAAATCCTTGTTGCAGATTATCAGATGAGTATAAATAATACATCACTACCTGGATATTGCAGTGATTTGTGGTGTACACTATGCAGAATCGATTATGTCTGGGTAGAAAGGCCTTGTGTGTTGTTTTTTTTGAGAGCCTGTGAGTAGTTCTGCTTCAGTAAAGCTTTGTTTGGGATTCGCTCAGTGGTTGAATTTGTTTTGTCTGCGTAAAAAGGCCTTGTTTTTTGTTATTGTATTGTGTGAGTTTTAGTCTCGTTTATCTATTTTTATTTTTTATATTTAAATGGCTTCAACTACCACATCTGGAAACACCTCTGCTACAACATTTCAGCTTGGAAAAGACCTTGCTCATGCAAGATAATCACCTTGTATCTTGTTGCTGTACTCACTCTTGCCATGATGTGAAATTTTAAACTGCTATAATCCTTCATAGTCTTGGCTTTTTAGGACATTTTATAACCTTCCACTTTGTACGATATCTTTGGCTTCAGTCAACAAAGAAAGCCGACCTTGGTGACACTGAACTGGATTCAGTGGTTATTGCAAGTGAGTGAAGGAATGAGTATTCGAGAATAAGAACTTTGCTTTTTAGTTTGTAATACCAAAATAAATGCTGGAAATAGCAGAAAGTTATCCACTTTGGGTTTACATAAATACATCGCTTTAGATGTGAGGTAATGGATGCATTAGCTCAGTGTTTCCCAAACTTTGAGCCACAGCACATATTTCACATGAGAAAAATCACAAGGCACACCACCAAACAAAAATATCACAAAAAGTATATTATTGAAACATAATGAAAATCTAGTCTCATTTTACTCAATTTACTTACTCAGTGTGAAACCTGGGCCTGTTTAGTTGAACACAAAGCTGATACCTTACTGCCCTCTAGTGGAAGAGAATGTTATTATTGTTCTGCCTTTCACTACACGCCGCTCGCATAAAGTACAAAAGTCCAATATAAATAAAGACAATTATTATTATTGTGGAGATTTGGCAGTTGTCGGGGGTTACCTGATTAAAGAGCCAGGACAGCTTCATTTGCTTGTTTGCGGCGTAGCTGCACTCCAGCAGACGCGGGCGTCCGTTCACGTCCACCAGGCACTTGTTATCGTTGTCGTCGATGGTTGGACTCAACACACCCACGCGTAACTGGTTTGAACTGGTGTAATACACGTTCTGAAATGGTACAGGAAAGAATGGCTTAATTTTCCAGCATTATGCATTGATTAATGTTGTATGCAAGTACTGATTAATATTAAATGCTTAGACAAAGCAATATCTGTAAGCTGCAAGTTATACAGAGACCCTTGCAATCACGCTAATAACCACCTGATAACCTATAACATTTGAACTTTGCTTATCCCGGTCAAGATTGCGTGGGCTCCGAGGCCTATCCCTGGCATTCAGGGACTTTAAGTTTGCAGGTGAGCATGTACTCTGAATGGGGCACCAGACCACCACAGGGTGGGTTGGTGTCACCGTTGCAGTTCTGGGAGTTGATTCACCAATCCAGCCTCCATTCCCTCAGGCAGACAAAATGCCTGTGTCGTGTCAGTCATTTTGTGCTCAGGCGAGTTGCTTGGCTTTGTTTCTCCCCAATAGCCATTGCTTTTCAGAAACTTTTCCATGAATACCACTTTTGTCAAGACTTTTCCTGACTGTAGATGGGTGTAACAGAGTCCCATTGTTTTGAGCTCAGTGCTGGACATTTTCTGAGTTCTAGACCACCTTGGAACTTGTCGAATTCAGTTCTCGAAGCATTTTGACTACAAAACTTTGTCTTGGTTCTCGTTGTTTGCTCAGTACACGATGCACTTGCTTTAACTTGTATGAGTCATGATTCACGAGTCAGTACACAGTGATTCAGATTCAGAAGAGCCCTTGCTCAGTGAAGGTCTGTGCTGTGTTTGTGTTTTTCTTTGTTTTTACATAATACTGAACTGTATTCTCCAGAACATGGGCTGCAGTTAGCTTAGCAGCGATTTCAACAAGAGTATGTGCTTTTTCTTTTCACTTTCAATTCAATCACTAACTTACATGAGATTTTTCAACACTAATAAGCTTCTATAAAATAATCTGTGTGTTCATGGCTTTTGGCCAACTGTAGGTTAATGTAAGTGTTTTAATACAACTGCCTTAATGAGTATAATGCCTTGTACAGTGTGGATTTTCTGGGGGTCTGGAATGGATTAATTCAATTTACATTATTCCTTATGAGAAAAATTTGGAGGTACCGCTGTATATCAAATCATTGCTGTTTGTTATAGTTTCCTTCTTTAAGCAAGGAGGACACAAAACTATATTTATATTTCATAGTCTTTCATTTATATTTCATAGGACTGTGGTAGCCTAGCGGTTAAGGTACTGGACTCTGGACCAGAAGGTCAAGGGTTCAAATCCCAACTCTGCCAAGCTGCCACTGTTGGGTCCTTGAGCAAGACCCTTAATCCACAATTGCTTGGATTGTAAGATTGTACCAATTGTAAGTCGCTCTGGATAAGGGTGTCTGCTAAATGCTGTAAATGTAAATAGTCATCACCTTGGTAATGGTTAGCATGTACCTGTGTTCTATAATATTTCAACATAAAAGATTCCTAAACTTTCCGCTTTGCAGCATCTTTGGCTTTAGACTGGCGAACAGAGACTACTGACCTTGGTCACCCTGAACTGGATTCTGAGGTTATTGGAAGTGAGAGAGGAAGTGAGTATTTGGGAATAAGAACTTTGCTTTTTTAGTTTGTGAAAATTAGCAGGAATTAGCAGTTATCCACTTGGTGTTTACATAAGTACCTCCCTTTAGATGTGGGCTAATGGATGCATTAGCTAAAGAAATCCTATAACACTCATGTAAAACAAGTTCTTCAAGAACAATTGCTCTGGTTCCACCAGCATCAAATAAACGATATGTTAATCCTCGAATCTAATAGATTTTGTATCATTGATTGTAGAGGACTGCACTTTCACCAGAGATCCTGGATATTTCTGTCTTTGCTTACTGGAAACCATAGCTAAGCTGAGGATGAGAGTCGTAAATGCCATGTAACCCACCATGCTTATAGCGCTTAAGTGTGAAGTGCTAACAGTGCTGATTAGTTCGAGTATCCCTCTTACATTTAGTCATTTAGCAGATGCCCTTCTACCAGTCTGTTGTTGCCAGTGTTCTTTTTTTACACTGATGTGTGTTGGGGCCATGGCATCACAGCTAGTGCTTCAACGAGACTCAACAAGCTAATTAAGAAGTCTGGCTCGATCATTTGTGTTAGGCTGGATTCCCTGTAAACTGTCACTGAGTGGAGGACACTCGACAAACTTTTAACGATCATGGACAATGCTGCCCGCCCCCTCCATCATACTGTGAAGGACCAGATAAGTGTGATCAGCAACCGGCGGAAGCAGTTAAGCTGTGCCAAGGAGCGGCATGTTGGTTCTTTTTACCCTCTGCCATCATACGCTACAACGGGTCTCACTACAGCCGAGGCAGTTTAGACCTCTTGTTGCTGCCTTATTAGGACTGGACTACAGCAAATATTTGGCCCTACTCAATGGGTCAACTCTCAGTGACGAGCATGCTACTTCTCTGTACACACAATGGACAATATGCTTGATTATCTAATGTCGCTATCAGCATTAAGGTTACATCTATACACAAGGTTAGTTCAAGACTAGTCATATATACACTCAAGTCAATGACCAGTTAGCGTAATCAATTAACCTAACACGCATCTTTGGACTGTGGGAGGAAACTGGAGTACCCAAAGTAAATCCAAGCGGACACAGGGAGGGCATGCAGACTCCACACAGAAAGAACCCAGACAACTCCACCCTGGGATTGAACCCAGGACCTTCTTGCAATGAGGCAGCAGTGCTACCCACCAAGCCATCACAATGGGCAATACCACCGTTTTCTCAAGGTACTTTAATCATCTAACTGAGGTCACTTTATTTTCTATAATAATCTCTACTATTCTGATACTACTATATTATACTGTAGTATTATATTACTTGATATTATAATGTGTTTTACTGAGCCATGTGATCGTACATACTGAATGCAGTACCAAATGAAATGAAGTTGACCAGACATGAAATATCTCAGGTTTATACTGTCTGAAATGACATAAAAGTCAAAGTAAATGTAACAAACACTTTTTTTTATACATTTTCAATACTTTCCCAACTTTTTTCTTATTTGGTGTTGTAAAAAATGTTTAGGTATTCTTTCTAAAGTTAGACGTAGCACCGTTCCCAGGGAAGGCTCTCTATCTGACAGATCCGAGCCTATATTGATCTTGGTGCCTCTAGAAGTTGAATACACCTCTGCGATATTTGTGGCTATATGCTGTTTTAAAGCAAACTGTAACACAAAGGACTTGAGGCTTCTGAGGACCCAAAAATGCAGAGTGGGCTGGAACAGAGGGTAGGCTTGGTACCTCACTTCTCCAGGGTCTCTCAATTCAAGTCTGAGGCCTAATTATTGTATGTATAGATTTAATTCTAATCTGTGAGACCAGCTTTATCCTGATCCACTGTAGCAGCGAGATCACTGAGGGCTAGGCAGGAAAACACCCTAGATGCACTCACTCATTCATACAATGGGGTCAAAAAAGTATTTAGTCAGCTACTGATTGTGTAAGTTCTCTTCTGTAATTTATCATAGGTACACTTCACCTATGAGAGATAAAATGAAAATTTGTGGAGAGAGTTGAAAGTCTGTGTTGCCCCGAAACATCACTGCTCTAGAGGAGATCTGCATGGAGGAATGGGCCAAAATACCAGCTACAGTGTGTGCAAACCTGGTGAAGACTTACAGGAAACGTTTGACCTCTGTCATTGGCAACAAAGGTTATGTTGCAAAGGATTGAGTTGAACTTCATAGTTGAAGTGTATCTATGATGAAAATTACAGACCACTCTCATCTTTCTAAGTAGGAGAACTTGCACAATCAGTGGCTGAGTAAATACTTTTTTGCCCCACTGTACTTGGGGGTAATTTAGAGTAAGCAGTCCATCTCTAGTCACGTTTTGCTACCCACAGGGTCTGGGTGGAAACGAAGACTCAGACAGTAACCAGAAGCAGGGCTCCCAACAACAATCCCTGGGCCAACAGGGAAAAGAACAATGGCTTGTACTGCAAAATCTTAATAATGGAAACCTTTTAAATTATGAAACTAATAAACACCTACTTAAGCATTCCTTGGAGTACAAATCAATTGAAAAGTTTAATGAAGGCCTTGGATGGCACAGTCGTCTAAGACAATATACCACTACTGCAAACGCCCCAGGTTCAAGTCATACAAGTATGACAGGTATGTGTATGAGGGAGGAGAGACTAGGTGAGAGATCAGCCCTTGGCACTGCCAGAGCAAGACCAAGATGGATACATGTTCTTTATGTCAAATTCTGACCCTACATCTGAATGTTGCAGCAGAAATCAAGACTCAATCTTCTGTTGCCCAATATTGGTGAGCTTGTGCAAATATTAGCCTTAGTTGCCTGTTCTTCGCTGACAAAAGTGGTCCCTGGAGTGGTCTTCTGCTGCAGTAGTCCACTTGCTTCAAGGTTTGATATGTTGTGCATTCAGAGATGCTTTTGTGCATACCTCGGTTGTAACGAGTGGTTATTTGAGTTACTGTTGCATTTCTATCAGCTTGAACCAGTGTGGCCATTCTCCGCTGACCTCTTGCATCAACAAGGCATTTTCACCCAGAGAACTGCCCTCACTTTCTCGGACGATCCTCTATAAACCATAGAGATGGCTGAGAGTGAAAAGATCAGTAGATCAGCATTTTCTGGACTACCCAGACCAGCCAGTCTAGCACAAACAAGCATGCCATGTTCAAAGTCACTTAAATCACCTTTCTTCCTCATTCTGCTGCTTGGTTCAGCAGGATGTCTTGACCATGTCATCATACCTAAATGCATTGAGTTTCTGCCCCATGATTGGCTGAATAGATATTTGTATTGGGTGTAGTTCAACAGGTGCACCCAATGCAGTGGCCGGTGAGTGTATATCAGAATTTAAGAGGGCGGATCAGATACTCTGATAGTTAAATCATAGGACTTAGAGAATGAAAACATTCAGCAGCATGTCCACTAGGGTGCCAATGAAAGAAAGCAAAATAAAGCCAAAACAAAACATTTTTACCTTCTCATTCCCAAATCCTTTTGATTTTAGTGTAAAGCTAATATACAGACTTTTATTGTAGAACAATACTGTTTACTGGTGGCTCAATCACCACAATGGTTTGCGAATTAAAGTGCTTGTATTTTCCAAAAGCCACAAAAGTGACATTACATACAGTTACATTCTATTTCAGTAAAGTAGCTTTATTGGAATTTAAAAAGGCGCAACAATGTGTTTCCATACCCTGAAGACTAAATCGCTTTTGTTCTGTTCTGGCCTTTTGGTTGCTCAGTATTGCATTGAATGTCAACATAAGCGCAGCACCCTGTTCCACAGTGTCTCAGCTCTTTTAGTTCCTCAGCCAATTTCATGCGAGTGTTACAGTCCTCATCGCTTCTAAGCCAGCACCATCTCAGCTTCTTTTATTAGCTTCATGAACCTTCTTGGCATAACTAAGCTTCTGTGAGTCATATCGAAATCCAACAGCTACCAATTCACGAGAATAAAAGTGACAGTGAGCCATCTTTTAGACAAGCAATATCGTGATGATTTTTTTAAATGACAGAGCTTGTCATATGGAACAGTTTGAGGGGGTGAGGCCTGAGATATAAGTACCTTTAATTTTTTCCATATATCTCACTGGCACCTTAACGTCCATCCTGTGCACAGATCTTTCCATCATTCGGACTCCCCTGACAAGCAAATGAAGGACGCAGAGAGAAAATAAATGAGGTAAAACAAAAGACTGACGGACTGATGTGTTGAATGTTTGCTTCAGGAAAGTTTAGCACTCAGCGTGTCATATGCTGTTGTACAGGCAAGTAATGCTCCTTCAAAAGTCATATGAAATGCAGCTTCCTATCCACCGAGACGAGAGATAAAAGCTGCTCATATTACATTCAGGTGCATATCTGACAGCCAAAGGCAGTGCGCTTAGCAGAGATAAAAATGCATAAATCAATCAACATCAGGTGTTCACTGTGCAGAGGAAATGTATTTCTCAAAGCCTGGACACTCTCTGGATGACAAGTACAGCGCACAGATCTTTCTTAAACGCCAGTCGAACGTTTTGATCTGTGCACGCTGTCTGTAAGAAAGCAAACAGTGGAGAGTTCAGTAGTGGTGATTTCAGTGGTTCATCAGAGAGCCCCTGCTGGATCATGGAGCAGAGTCTTCACTGAACTGTTTGCATCTATCAAATACAGTTGTACCGAAATATCAGAAAGTTATTAAACATACAGTTTTTTACACATGTAATATCAGTATGAGCAGACTGAATGTTGATCAACGTTTGCTTAAGAAATTACTCAATTCTCAGTGACTTGGTTTGATTAGGCAAAGTTTTCTTTCTATTTAATATCGCATTATTAAAGCATTTTATTCCCTGGTTTTTGGTGTTGTTGGTCTGTGTATAGGACCTAAGCCCAACTTTCATTATCACTTGGTGGAAAGATGTGGGCTGGACCAAGGAAGAACCCATAAAATTTCCGAATGGCTCTGCCCGCCACAGCCCTTGTTGTCAATAAAGTTCAAATATTCACTGAGACAACAATGGGAGCGCCATCAGTACTTGTGCTATGGCATGCCCTCTGATAGAGGTAATGGCTGCCTCTCATGGTACTTTTTCATTGCAGTTTCAGCCCTAGCAACAAGCCTAAATATCATTTATACATATGTGAAATAAATGACCTAGACTATAGAAGGTGATGACATGCAAATAAGAGGTCTACAAGCAGCATATTGGTGATATTCACACAGTCAGTCACAGTCACGCGCTTACTTCCCGCGCTCAGTCCCGTTTTAATGGGATCGCACAATCCGAGGTGAGGCAGACACCTCAGCTTCTGCACTTCATTGCCTTGCCGGTAATTGCACTCGGCAAATCGAGAAATTTGAATAAAAGTGATCAGAATCAGAGAGAAATGGCATTTATTACATGGATTAGAGAGAAAAAGCTGTGTTTTAATAAAACAAAATTTCACATTTCATTAATGTATTTGTTATTGGAATATAACTGGTGAGGCACTGTCTCATCTGCCTTTCCTGACTGCACGTCTTTGCCTTATAAGCACCGAGACAAGATGATGATGAGCAGGTTTTAACCCTCGGGGGTGAATTACGTGCGTGGAACGCAGGACAGTTGCGGATTAGTTTCATTTGAGAATTAATGAACTGCGTCTATGTGAGAATTAATGAGCAACACAAATGCGCAGCCTCGGGCACACAACGATTTCTGCAGTGTGTTACCTGCCATTTTCTGAAATATATGCTTGCGTCGTCAGTACAACTGGAAATATGGTAAGTTTCTCATTCGTCAGAGAGAGAGAGAGAGAGAGAGAGAGAGAGAGAGAGAGAGAGAGTTGTAAGGAGGGCTGAGCAAGTCAATCTGCTGCATGAAGCTTTACCATGAGATTAGATTTTACCCATCCAATAGTGGTGGTAAATGGTGGTAAATGTTACTATCAAATAAATCAATGTATGAGAACCACTGCAGTATCTGGGCTATTCATTCAATTTATATTTATATAAATAGTCGCATAACGTACAGTTTCACAGAATGTTTTGTGGACATTATGCGACACATACCTGGATTAGGGCAGGTGGTTTTGGGGTTTACATTTACATTTACAGCATTTAGCAGACGCCCTTATCCAGAGCGACTTACAATTGGTACAATCTTACAATCCAAGCAATTGTGGGTTAAGGACCTTGCTCAAGGACCCAACAGTGGCAGCTTAGCAGAGGTGGAATTTGAACCCTGGACCTTCTGGTTCATAGTCCAGTACCTTAACCACTAGGCTACCACAGTCCCACAGGTTTATTGTTTTCTATGTTATTTTTTAAGGCAGATGCTATTCACACTAAGTGTTAATACCAATACTATACTATAAGGACTAGGTGTACATAGTAACGTCACACCAGTTACAAGTATTACTTGGAAAATAAGTATTCGGTGAATAACAAAAGTTCAACTCAATACTTTGTAGCATAACCTTTGTTGGCAATGACAGAGGTCAAACGTTTCCTGTAAGTCTTCACCAGGTTGGCACACACTGTAGCTGGTATTTTGGCCCATTTCTCCATGCAGATCTCCTCTAGAGCAGTGATGTTTTGGGGCAACGTGGACTTTCAACTCCCTCCACAAATGTTCTATGGGGTTGAGGTCTGGAGACTGGCTAGGCCACTCCAGGACCTTGAAATGCTTTTTACGGAGCCACTCCTTCGTTGCCCGAGCGGTGTGTTTGGGATCATTGTCATGCTGGAAGACCAAGCCAC
>JAJAGP010007951.1:0-10313 GCA_025084515.1 Ancistrus triradiatus
AGCTGTGTATCATCTGCATAGCAGTGGAAATTAATGCCATGTTTACGAATAACTGAGCCTAGTGGCAGCATGTACAGAGAGAATAAAAGCTGGCCAAGCACTGACCCCTGAGGCACGCCATACTTCACTTTTGAGAGCTTAGATCTTAGATTATTTATATGAACAAACTGGTACCGGTCAGTTAAGTAGGATTTAAACCAAGAAAGTGCTGATCCCTTAATACCTACAGTATGTTCTAGTCTGTTTAGTAAAACATCACAATAAACCCCATGCTTTACTTTATGCACAGAGAATAAAACATATCCAAATCATTTACAGTTCATCAGAGATAATAATGACATTTATGAGGCTTAATCCAGCATCTTCATAACAGTTAATACTAATAATTCTGCTCATGTTAAATGAGTTTGTGTGGGAGTATCAGGGTGAGCACATGGTGTTGCACATGGACTGCATTAAACAATGGCCGTTTCTCAATACCAAGTGCGCGAACTACGAACTTGCGTACTTCCTAGTATGGACTTGGCAAGTTCGACTTGCGAGTACATACTCCCGACGATGTAAGGACGCAAGTATGATCTTTCTGCAATTGGAACGGCAGCGTACTTGACGTAGTGGCGGGAAAAGGATTGTGGGATATCGCTGTGGTAAATGAATAACCCTAGAAAGAGAAAGGCAGAACAAAATGGATCATACTCCGATTGCTGCTGTTGTCGGAGAACTTTATTTAAAAGCTGAAGCGGAGGCAGCCGATGTGAGGAGGCGAATCCGTCAAAGAAGAGCCAGGATGCAGCGGAGGATGGCAAAGAGACGTGCCATAATCGCACTTCTCTCTAGCTTTGTAAGTTTGTCTAATCAGCTTACTTGTTAAACTGACTACTCATTTATATTTAGACTCCACAGTTATCTTTGTAAGCCTAGATAAAGACCTAATAATATAATATTGTATAAAGTCTCTTAACTTACACTGAATAGTCTTATCTAAGTGTAACATTGCACAAGAAACTGACCATTTGAGTATAAAATAAGAAATCTTCCCAAACATAAGTAAACAAAACATGTCACATTAGAAGGAACTTTAATGCTGGATATCAACAATTCACATAAGACAATTCATAATTTCAATATAGTTTAATAAATAAGATACATGCATTTTAAAAGACACAAACAATTAATAATGCATATATATTAGTAAGATTATTAAATAATATTTAAAACATGTATGTGTTGTTTTCACAGGACAGATGTCCCTCACAAGGATATGCACAAATTAATGATCAGGTGCCTATCCTCAGCATGTATTTTTCTGCAGCTGACCTGACACCAGCCTTCAGGCTATCCAGGAACAGCATCAACATGCTGATCCAGATGCTACCCCGGCAAAAATCTCATGGATGGAGCCATGAGATTGAGGTGCTGGTAACAGTTTACTGGCTTGCCTGTGGAGCCTCCTACACGGTGACTGCAGATACATTTGCAGTCCCACTGGCTACAGTGTGCAGGATTGTCCACAGCGTTGTGGAGAAAATGATGACTATCCTCCACAAAAAGTCATTAGTTTCCCCAAACCACAGGAGATGGAGGAGGTGGGTGCTGGCTTTGTTCGCCTTGCTGGCCATGAAGCCTTCCGTTGTGCTGATGGTGCCATTGATGGGTGCCACATAATAATTCTTCCTCCTGCAGAGCCGCAGAAAAAATGTTATACCAACAGAAAGTTTTTTTCATCAGTGCTATTACAGGGCATCTGTGATGCTAAGGGTGCATTTCTGGATGTTTATATTGGTCATCCAGGATCTGTACATGATGGTCTTGTCCTGCGGAGATCACCCATGTACCAACAGGCCCTGTATCCACCAGCTGGGTACTTTCTTTTAGGAGATGGAGGATACCCATGCCTGCGTTGTCCTGTTGCC
The DNA here is from genome assembly GCA_025084515.1 of Ancistrus triradiatus. Lineage (NCBI taxonomy): Eukaryota > Metazoa > Chordata > Actinopteri > Siluriformes > Loricariidae > Ancistrus > Ancistrus triradiatus. The sequence goes on from JAJAGP010007951.1 coordinate 1,914, forward strand.
ATCATGACACCATACCGCCAACCTGTAGCAAGTAAGAACACTGTCTGTCTTACACAGACACATGCACACATACTGGAGACACATTAAATTGTTACTTTGAAATATACAATACAGTTTCTCATTCAATTAACAGGCCAAGTTGAAGCCCGGTATAACAGGTACCATGCAAGAGGAAGGAGCATTATTGAGCGCACCTTCGGAATCCTCAAGACGCGCTGGCGCTCCATCTTTTTGAGGGCCCTGGAGATCTGCCCTCTTTTCGCCCCAAAAGTGATTGGTGCCTGCTGCATCCTCCACAACATTTGTGTGGGAGCAGGTGATATTCTGGAGGAGGTGGAAGGCCCAGACCCAGATGAGACTGAAGATGACCCAGACAATGCAGAGCTCAGTGAGAGGGACATGTCAGGGAACGCCATCCGAGGAAAGCTTGCTGCCCAGATTTCTGCTCCTCAAGAACCTCCTGAATGTCTGCGTGAGCATGACTACATCTAGACAGTGAATCTCTCCAGATGTAGTCATGTTCACTAGATGTATAACAAGAGTGGTTCAGTGTTCATTTTCTTGTTCTTGTTCCAAGTTACACTTTACAGATTACTGAAAATAACTGCATATTATATGTAACTGTATTACTAAATTAGGACTGTTTAGTGTTGTGAATATTAAAAACACACTTGCTTTCAAAATCGAACATTTATTTACAACTTATTTACAAGTTTTTCAAACAGAGACAAATATCTTTCGGCTCTTTCTGTAGCTTCCCTTTCCTTCTGCTCTTCCCTTGCCAACGCCTCTCTCTCTCTCTCTCTCTCTTCTCATCCCTCTCTGCCTGCTCTACTAGAAAGTCTAGGAGAGCCTGACTGTCCCTGGGCCTCTTTCTCCATTGCTGCTCACGGGCAGAGGCTGGTGTGCTGACTGTGCCACCTGTAGTGGCAGTCAAGTTTGCTGCAACAACCAGGGGTGGACTAATCGAGTGCTGCCTCTGGAGTACAGCATCCATTTCGCTGTACCACTGCCAGGTGGCAGCCGTCACATTACCAGCCTCTACCCCTTTGCCTGTTGGTGGGTCCCTAAGCTCCTGAAAATAGGTTTTAATTACTGCACTGTGACTACGATTTTTAATAAATTCACAGTAGTGTTGTCCATGTTAGGTTTCATATATGGCCTGACAAATTTAAAGCTAACTAGTTTCTATGGAATGAATCTCTACATAATACAAAGGAAAGAAACAGGCAGATTACCTTATATTTGCCTTTTAAATTGTTCCAATTCTTTTGGGCCTGTTTGGCAGTTATTGCCAAACCAGAAGTGCTAGTCCCTGTGCAAAACCAAAAAGAAACAAATGAAACAGTAAAACACTACCAACTTAAGACATTAACCTTTATTTATGGAGACAGCCAAAATCTGGCTCCAACCCTTCTCCAGACACACAGTCAATGATAAAAGCCCTCAAAAACAATACTCACTCCCATCCAGTTTTGGAAAAATTTCGCTTTTTCCGGTGAACAAGTTTTCATAGGCTGCCCGCCACTCAATGAGTGCCCGGGTTTCCTCAGTTGTCCCTTAATTAAAATATTGTTTAAATTAGTTTTAATTTAATGCATTGTAATTTTATGTAATGTAATGTAATGTAATATATATTACATACACACACACACACACACACACACACACATACAATATATATATGTATGTGTGTGTATATAAAACAAGTACATACAATAGGGAACAAATACGAGCCATATATTTTCACATTGGTGTCTGTGGGGTGGTTGGTAGCAATGTGGCTTTTTGTACCCACATTATGAGTCATGGAGTGGTGGAGGAAAAGGTAATTGCTTGTATTTATTTTTTGTTTTTTTTTGTTGGTCTGTGGTTCAAATTCATTAACTGGCTGTGCTTTTTGTTTAAAGGCTTTATTTATTCACTTTGGCTTTGCTCTTCTGGGGAAATGCAAGTGGACTTGGAGGTCAGAATGAGAACCAATAATCCTTAATCTAGTAATTGATGCTGTTTTGACTCCACACCTTAACTGTTCCTTCTGTCTACAGTCTGGAATCAGAAAACTGCTCGGCAGTGGCAAGTTGGCACTTTGACTGCTCCTCAGGATCAAGCAGGAAGTTTGTCCCAACAAGGCAACCTTGTTACTGCAAGTGGAGCCCAAACTTCTGATAGTGTGTCTAATACTGCAAACCCCAGCAGTCCTAATACAGTGAGGAACATTTCTTATATCCCTTTTACTCATCTTCACCAGGGATGCCAATAATTTTGGCAAGACCTGTACACAGTGGTGCATGAATTTTCTTTTTTTTCTCCAAAAATGACATAAGACATCAACTGATCATCGGCCTAAAAGTAGAGGAAGAAAAAACATTTCAACAAATGGAGACAAAAATATTATACTTGGTTCTTTATTTATTGAGAAAACATATCCAATATTAAATTCATGTGACACTCTAGGATTTCAGTGGGTGCCCTGTTGAATTTAAAAGAACGCGGGCCGTATTCATAAGGATTCCAAGGAAATTAATTCCGGGCGTTGTGCCATTGTCGCGCTGGGTCGGAGATGAGTGAATCTCTAATTAATTGCATTATTCCTGCACGGTCTAATCCGTAGCGTTTGATTATCTCACTGTCTCGGGGTTTGGAGAACGTTTCTTCTGCCTAGTTGTCCTTTCCCCTCTGCTTTGTTTTCTCTTCTGCTAAGCGAACTCCAGAGCCTTCTAAAAGTCCTCTTCCCCATAACAGTTTTTCACCGTAGGAGCTCTTTCAGGGGACCTGAATACTGCCCCAGGGATCTATCAAAGTCTGATCTTCAGAACTGGTTGTGAAAGTGTATTATATCAACTGGGGACTTTGGTAGCCTAGTGGTTTAAGGTACTGGACTATGGACCAAAAGGTCCAGGGTTCAATCCCACGGCCTGACAAAGCAAGGCCTTTAACCACACAATTACTTGGAATTGTAAGATTGTATCAATTGTAAGTCGCTCTGGATTAAGGGTGTCCTGCTAATTCTGTAAATGTAAAATATCAGAAACAATGTAGATTTTTGATGCTGTTGTTGACGTTGATGTTCATCAACCTGAAAAAGGTTACAAAACCATTGTGACCAGAGTTGTGACCCCCACCAATCCACAGTCAGATGGCTTATCGAGAACTGAAAATGACAAGTTTGCTCCCTGATTTTATGATGAGGCTCCGTTCCGACAAATCCATCTGTAACTCTAAATCCCTCCGTACAGCCCACATCACAAGATGACGCTCCGTACAGCCCATCAGAAGGATGGACATCACATCACAAGATGGAACGCTCCGCAGAGCCACATCAACAAGATGGACGCTCCGTAGAGAGTTACATCACAAGATGGACGCTCCGTACAGCCACATCATAAGATGGATGCTCCGTAGAGCTGCAGGACGTCCCAGAGAGATGATGGCACCTGGTGATTCCATCAGTCAGAAATCTTCTCAGTGGCATCAATAAACTTCCCACTGTTGAGCAGATGTTTACTTTGTTTGAGCTTCTTTTATTGTTTATGCACTCATTAGTATTAAAGCTTGAACACTAAGGTCTAAAACATTATGCTTAGTATTTTCTTGCTAAATCTTGGTAAAGTGCGGATTAGGGTGGGGGTGGGGGGTGAAACCGAACGAGGGGACTGGGTGCATAAAAAAAAAACATAAATAAGGAAAAAATAGAGAAGTTTCAAAAGAAGAAGGCAGATGGACGCTCCGTAGAGCCACATCACAAGATGGACGCTTCGTACAGCCACCTCACAAGATGGACGCTCCGTAGACCCACATCACAAGATGGAGGCTCCGTACAGCGACTCACAAGATGGACGCTCCGCAGAGCCACATCACAAGATGGACGCTCCGCAGAGCCACATCACAAGATGGACGCTTCGTACAGCCACATCACAAGATGGACGCTCCGTAGACCCACATCACAAGATGGAGCTCCGTACAGCGACATCACACGATGGACTCTCCGTAGAGCCACATCACAAGATGGATGCTCCGTACAGCGACATCACAAGATGGACGCTCCGCAGAGCCACATCACAAGATGGACGCTCCGCAGAGTGACATCACAAGATGGACGCTCCGCAGAGCCACATCACAAGATGGACGCTCCGAATAGCTACATCACAAGATGGACGCTCCGAAGACCCACATCATAAGATGGATGCACCGTAGAGCTGCAGGACGTCCCAGAGAGATGATGGCACCTGGTGATTCCATCAGTCAGAAATCTTCTCAGTGGCATCAATAAACTTCCCGCTGTTGAGCAGATGTTTTCTTTGTTGAGCTTCTTTTATTGTTTATGCACTCATTAGTATTAAAGCTTGAACACTAAGGTCTAAAACATTATGCTTAGTATTTTCTTGCTAATTAATAAATAAATAAACAGGTCTTTTTTTGTCATACAAATGGAAAGATAAACATAGGAATGGTTATATTTATTTATATCTGTATCCCAATTCAAGTCAAGTCAAGGCAATTTTATTTCTATATAAGGGGGCCATCAAGATCGTGGAGAAGAAGGATGTCAGCATGAGTTTGAGTTTCCTCCATTCCCCCCATCAGATATCGCTGAAAACGCGGTAAGTGATTGAAACAACTGATACATTTGTTTGGTGGAAGCCAAAAATGCATTGATAGACAGAATTATGAAGAACACGGACGATCAGCCAGATGAAATAGACTCAACAAGTGAATGTGAACCAATTTATATACAGCAGTTATAGGTCAGAGAGAATATACAGGCAGTGGGGGGACAAACAAAGGAGGACAACTTACCATACCATTTGCTGTAAAACAACATTTACAACATTTCAGACCTCAGTCATTAAAGCAAATGGACGATGATCAGATGGACATTAAATTGCACTGACCTGTGAAGTGCTGTTTACATATTCCATTCTAAAAATATATAAGAGGTGACAGAAGTTTGTCTTCTCTAGTTCTTTCTGTAAATGAGAGCAGCAGACCAAGTGCTTTACTGTAATAAACTAAAATCAGGGCTCTAGCTTTTCTCACAAAATATATGAATAGAAATTAATAAAATATATTAGCATGCACAGGAACTGGTGTTTCAGAAAACGCACATTGGAAACCTGTTAGAAATTATATCAAAGCTATCCAATGTAATCCTCAAAGGACAGGATCAAAAATCAATATATAACCCAATATAACAAGGCATTAATCAGTTATAGTCATCAAGTTACTTTAAAATCCTGTACAGAGATTAAAGTGTGTTTTTTGGTGTTAGGTTGCTTAAATTGAGCAGAGAGATAATTCCTACAAACACTACATAAATATTTGGGTTTCAATAATTGTTGATAAGATTAAATGCTTTATCATGTATAATATCAGACTAAATAAACTAATATGAGGTGCGGTAATAATGTAACGGTTGTATTAGAGTAAACAGAACCAGTCTGGTTGAAGCTCTCCTGGCTGAAAGCACGTGACTCACGCAGGTGTATATAAGCAGCACCTGTACAGCACGTCATCAGTCGTTTACCGACAGCCGAACGAGACACACGCGCTCTTGCAGCAGCTTCTCAAACCGATTATCATTTGTATAAAACGATGGATTTTGTTGTTTCTTCTTCAGGTTTTAGGTGGAGGTCGGTGGTGGCTGTAAGCGGAATCACCGCTGCAGCCCTTACCTCTTGTGTTTTTCTCCACAGGTGCCAGCAGAAAGCGCAACAGCGCCGGCCGAGTTTGGAGCGGCGGCAGCGGGGGCCACCCGTGCACGATGCCGCTGTCCAGACCGAGGGTCTGTAGAGCCAGTTTCAGTCTCCTTCCTCCATCCAGTGCCATTAAACACGTTTAAGCACCTGTCCAGCGGTTCTGCTGCTAAATCCACCACTGCTTTACACACATTATATTACACTTAGCATGCTAACAGTTGCTAACTGGCTAAATTAGCCAACAGTCCCCATAGCAACCAAAGTAGCTGCTTTGAATCATACCCGTTTTCTGACAACACATGTTTTATATCTATGCCGGTAAATTATTACATTCACGTTGCTGTGTGTGTGTCTGGGTGTGGGTGTGTGTGTAAAAGTGTGTAAAAGTAATTTTATCAGTTCCAAGGTTTTATATGGAACTGAAAAGTAGGAAAGGAAAATTAGGGCAAGGAAATGTACTAATTAACCTAAACATTACTATCACATCAATAAATATCTAATTAAATGACATGCAGGATTTGGTTTTAAAGCATGTAGGAAAGACTAAAAGATTTAAATTTACAAAAATATGTGTATCTAGTAACTTAGAATACGTTTTTATCAAGGATGACTTATAACTGCTTTGATCTTACAGTCCAAGTAATTGTGGGTTTTACGTCTTGCTTAAGGACCCAATAGCAGTCACCTGATAGAGGTGGGATTTGAACCATGAACCTTCAGGGACACAAGCCAGTAACTTAACCACCTTGCCACTACAGTCTCTCAAAGTCAAATATGTTATTTATTTAACTGCAGTAATTGCCCATGAACATGCAAAGAAGACTTAAAGTTTCAAAAATGCTTTTTGAGAGATTTTTGCAGTGAAACGTAGGAATTCTGTCACCATTACAGCTCTTGTGTGTGAAATACAGTTTGATCATTTCTCTTAAAGAATGAGATACAATGTAAGTGCTACATCATTAAACCTAATTATTAGTTCATGTTTCCTTTTAGGTACAGAAGTCCAGGAACCACCAGCAGCCACTGACATGCAGCTTGAGGTACAGTCAGATAACTTTGTGTATTGTTCATAAATAAATCAAGAAGATAATTGATTTCATTTTTTAAATTGTAATTTCTTTCTTGTTGCACAGGATGAGTTATTGGAGTTTGGACCTCTGATTCCATTCAGAGTAAGATTCACCTGAATCAGAACAAGACTGTCTGTTTAGTTATTCTGACCTTCAGAAAGTCTTCATTGTAAGCTTTATTTGATCTTTGTTCTGATCCAGCAGAAGTTCCCCCAGGACGTCCAGCGTGCCTACAGGACGTTTGAGCACTCCTGGGTTCAGTGGTTTTCTAACCCACTGAAGGTTTTTATCTGTTTGATGAATACGTTCTGATATCTCAAATCTGTCATCTTCCTTCTTTCTACAACTTTGCAGTTGATGTTTTTTCCTCTGGATGATTGCAGTTGGTGAAGGTGACCCTCCAGCACAAGGCCATCTACAAAGGACTGGAGTCAGAGCACTGGTGGCAGCTCGCCAATGACTGTTACGACCTGCACCCCGAGGTAAAGTGAAGCATTAAATAATCTTTCTAGAAATGTGAACAGCCTGAATATGGAAATCCTCCTGTGCTTTATGGTTCATATCTTACTCCATTCTGTTACTCTTGCAGCTTCCTCCACAGTATTTTGCCAGCGTTAAGGCTGTGGCCTGCTTCAAGGTAAAGCCGCTATCAGTTTGGATTTTGCAGTACCAGAACATTGTTGAATTACTGTGATATAAAACTCCCCCTGCTCTTTCAGAAAGTAGGACACCAGGTCTCAGAGGTGAACGTCCACCTGAGCACCGAGTCCTCCATCACCTCTCTGGTGCAGATGAACTTCATGGACTACATGGTATGACTTTATCCATACTTGACTTTTAGATTTAATGAACTGCACTGAATGTCACTGAATAACCAAATATCATGAACTTTGAAGAAATCTTCATGTATTCTTCACTTGTGTGTTTTGCAGCAAACAAAGGTGTCCAAGACCTTCAAGGGAGTGAGGATGGGAGAGGATGGGTGCTTTCGTTCCTCTGAGTCCAGCGACACTCAGGTCCTGGAGTCTCCTCTGGTTCAGCCATCTACCAAGCGACCTGGCCCACCTCCTGGCTTCCAATGAGCTGCTCCACATATCCTTTAACATTCCTTTAACTCTCCATTAACCAAGTAATTCCCGTCCACAGAGTCCCTTATATTCTAATGATAGAGTGTTATTTGCTATTCTGTGATTTGCATAAAATAAGGTAAGTATTTGCAGTTTAGTTTTGTTGATTATAGCATGTGTTTACATTTTTATTCTGTAGGTTACATAAGTAAGAACTTTTATTTATATGCTGCAATTTAAAGAGAAATTTTCAGTTGATTAATTTTACCAAGCTAAGTTTTCATTGCTGTTGTGTAATTTATATAGTAAGTTTTTAATTGCTCTTTTGTAGTGTCTAGTGTAAGTTCCGCTTTGCTGTTCATAGGCTGTACTTTATAGCGTGAATAAGATTTCTGTCAATATTTTGTTTATTCAGTAAGATAAGGTTTATCTATTTTGCATATCTGTAGTTTGTAGAGTAAGATAAGCTTTTATATTAGTATTTTGTAGTTTATCGTCTAAGATAAGCTTTTATATTGATATTCTGTAGCTTATAGATTAAGATAAGCTTTTATATTGATATTC
>JAJAGP010007952.1:0-10310 GCA_025084515.1 Ancistrus triradiatus
ACACACACACACACACACACACACACACACACACACACACACATTACAACACACACTGAGAGTCATAATGCATACTGGCTAAACTAATTATTTATTGATCTTTTGTAGTTCCATTTTAAAGCTCTTATGTGTGTCCCTTATTTTATCCATGAAGTGCACTTGGTAGGGCTTAGTGTGTAGGTAGTTCACTAAGGGTACGGACAGGCTGTACAGAGCTCTACAACAGTAATAAGGCTGTGTAGTGCACTACAGAGTGGTAAATGAGCGATTTGGGACACAGCCCGTGTTCCATGCATGAAGGTGAGTCGGTTTTTTTATCTCTTATTGTTCAATAACCTACAGATTTCAGTTTTATAAGGTAGCTCTATTTATTATTTATTGTTTTATAACTACATATACATATATAACTTTAGAGAGTAAATACGGCTTAAAAGGATTTTAAGGGAACACTGAAGGGAGCAATGAAGTGCACTATTGTAGGTTACCTCAGAGTTTCTCCCGGTGGTTCCTCGGTTGGTTCCTCGTTTGGTTCCCTGGTCGGTTCCTCGGTTCCATGGCGGTTCTGTTTGAGTTTCTTTTCTACAGGAGGAAGATAAGAGGAGATAAAATACAGATAAAGAGTAGAAACGATTAAAACAGCAGTTAATCCGGCTATAGAGCGCATCGTAGTGCACTACAGAGTCAGGAAGTGAGAGACCAGCGCGTGTAAGTCACGTGATTGGACTGATCCAATCAGAGTCCCGAAATAATTTAATAACAAACAGTAACTGAATAATTAGTGATGATAGCGTATAAACTAAAATAATTATGCGTTTGATTCTTTTTTATTTGTAAATTACGTTTACATTGAATTTCATGTTTGACAGATATGTTTTATTTTTATTTTATACATAATTTAGCGGATCATTATTATTATTATTATTATTATTATTATTATTATTAGATCTGCTGACTAATAATGGGTATATAATGTTTACAATAATGTTTATAATGTTTATAGAAGTTTATTAGCTGATCTGTTAATAAAAAACTAATAATATTTATCTTAAGCTCTAAATCTTTCCGGAGTTTAATATAAGCCATGTAAGACATTAAATCATATTAATCTATACTTTATTCTAATATTTGTTTAAATCCTTGTTACATTTGATTGATCATGTCTGATTGATTATTATCAGTAGGTTTATTATTAGGATCGGTTTAAATCCTGTGTACTATCTGTGTAATGTTTACAGAATAATAGTGCAGTTGTTGTGGTTTGTGTTACTTTTACAGAATGTTTAATAAATTAAATTAAATTAAATTTTATTAAATTAATTTAATCTTGCTGTTATCCCAGAGCCCAGTGTTGTAGATTCACTGTGCGCCCACACGGCGGCAGTGTTGAGCTGCTTAGCACCCCATTCCTGTCCCTGTTTCTGTTCCTCTTTTTATCTCTGTTTCCTGTCCCTGTTTCCTGTTCCTGTTTCCTGTCAGTGCTGCGGTGAGGTCCGGGATCGTGGAGGCTCTGGGTCGAGCTCTGAGGGATGATCATGTGAAGGTCGTGGTATTCTGTGGAGAAAATGGAAAGTTCTGTGGACGTGAGGGAACCAAGAGCTTCTACCATAAAATCATTTAATATAAACACCAGAGCTTCTTATAAAGCGCCCTCTAGTGGTCTGGAGGTCTGTACTGCAGTTTAAGCCATATGATCTGACATAATAATTCTTATATAAAATATAAAAACAACCGAGAACTGAAAGCTGTGTTTTATTTCTGTTTATATTTCTGTTTTCTTTAACGATGACATTTTCATTCTTGATATGCTGCTCAAACAGAATAAGAGTTTTAACTTTAATCAGTTCTATAGAAGCATCTGCAGAGTGAAGGAAACAAACAATGTTTAATCATTTATTACTTTTTATATAATAGCTTTTAAATCTTAGGCTTTAGATACATCTCCCTGTTTCAGCAGTGTTTTTCTTATATTTCCTTTGGCTTTTATTTCATTACAGACAGTATGAATCCAAAATATTCAATGTTTTTTTTTTCTTAATAAACATCCTGCCTTTCAGGCCTGTAACACATTCCAAAAAATCTTAGGGCAATTTAGAGCTAATAATGGGATAAAAAAACTTAAATAATGATGTGATTTCAAACAGGTGATTATAATCATGATTGTTTTCCAAAAGCAGCGTCCAGGAAAGGCTGAGTCTCTGAGGAGTAAAGATGATGAGAGGATCTCCAGTTATTACTTTACATTTACATCATCTATCAGACGCCATTGTCCAGAGCGACTTACAGTTAATACAGTCTTACAATCTAAGCAGCTGGGCATGAAGGGTCTTGCTCAAGGACCCAACAGTGGCAGCTTAGCAGAAGTGGGATTTGAACCCTGGACCTGGTCCATAGTCAGCTGCCTTAACCAGTTGATTTGACTTAAGGCAGTTGACTATGGACCAGAAGCTGCCACTGTTGAGTCCTTGAGCAAGACCCTTAATCCCCAGCTGCTTAGATTGTAAGACTGTATTAACTGTAAGCCACTCTGGATAAGGGCGCCTGATAGATGGTTGAAAGATATATGAACTTTCCATCTAGGCTACCAATTTAAGAACATGATTTAAATGTATAAAAACAATGTTCCTCACAGAAAGACTGGAAGGGATTTATATAATTTCTCCCTCTACAGACCATAATATCATTAAACAATTCAGAATCTGGAGGAATTTCTAAAGCCTAAACTGAGAGGGGTGATCTCCTCCGCTCCCCAGATGGCACTGCATCAAAAACCGTCCTTCCATCAATAGCCTGAATAGAAACCACATGGAAAGGGATTCCTTTTATCAAACCTTTATCAAGCTCTACAATACAGAGTTACATTCACAGATACCCCTAAAAAAAAACTTTACTGTGTGCTAAAAAGAAGCCTTATTTTATACCAGGTTCCATAAGGGGCCGTCGGCTTCTCTGGGCTCGGAAGGCATCTGGGAGGACCATCATACAGTGGGAATGGGGATTGTGCTCAGACCCATCAGTATCACAGATCTGTTTTGGACCAAAGACAAAAATCCAGACTGTTATGAGGAACAAGTCCAAAATCCTGTTGTAAACATTGTTATTATTATTATTATTATTATAAGCTCTTGTTTCATTTCTGCAGGTAAAAACACACACCTGGGCATAACCATGATGTCATCATTCGCTCACTGCTTTGGTGTGTTAGATGCTTTGTAATTAGTGTGTGTGTGCGTGCGTGTGTGTGTGTGTCTGTGTGTGTGTCTTCACGGTAATTTGTAGTGCTGTGCAAGTAAGTGCTGTAAGCCTTCAATTTGTGCTGCAGCTGTGTGTGTGTGTGTGTGTGTGTGTGTGTGTGTCATGTGTGTAATAATTGTGTGTGTTTATCTCATGTCCGATTTCTCCACAGTAACACACACCTGTGGATCTGACACCGTCATGAAGGGCGTGGTTTTGGAGTGTATATGGGCGGAAACAGGGCGGAGCCTGTCTCAGGGGTGTCACAGATTCATTTAAATGATTCAACTCCGTTCACATGGAGAGCTTTAAAACTCTGAAAAAAAAACAAATAAACAAAAAAAAAACCGAAAATAAATATAATAATAATAATAATAATAACTTTAATATAATAAAAATAATAATAATACTAGTAATCATAGTAGTAGTAATAATAATAATAATAATAATAATAATAATAATACCAACTATAATAATAACTATAATAACAATGTATTTTTAATTATTATCAATAATATAATCATAATAATAATAACAATAATAATAACTATAATAAGTAATAGTAATAATGCATGTTATATCTAATAGACTTTTGATTTATGGGTAAATATTTATGTGTAACAGAGATTTGCAGAATGAGAAGCTAAACCAATGCAGGAAATCCATTAGAAAGAACGTAATGTTACACAAACCCATTTGGAAAATGCAAATAAAAATACATTTGCAGTGTTTCTTGCAATGCATTTCACTTTTATTTAATTGCATACAGTATGAACCCAAGATATTTCTTGTTTTTTTCTGGTCAACGTCATTTCATTTGTTAATAAAAATCCATTTCTGTATGTCAGGCCTTCAATACGTTCCAAAATAGTTGGGACAGGGGAAATATAGGGCTAATAATGAGATAAAGTGAATTACAAACACATTTTTTTTCTTTTATTCTTGTATGATGAAAAAAATCTTAATCTGGTCTCGGTCACAACTCTGACTTCATTATTAGAAGTCTTGTTCTTGATTTGGGCTGGGTTCTGTCGGTGGGACTGGACTGTTCTATCTGAACCGTGAGCAGTAAGAATCATCCCCACTGTTGCACTGATCCTTATTACTGCAGAGCCTCTGTAACACCGGGGGCTTTAACTCAGCAACTGACTTACACTCACACATGTCTTTACATGCTCTGTGTGTGTGTGTGTGTGTGTGTGTGTGTGTGTGTGTGTGTGTGTGTTAGAGAGAGAGCCTTCAAATATTCTTTGATGTTTTGAAAGTACAGTGAGAGAGTAATAAACACACAGGTCACATGATCTGATTGTGAATGTGAATATAAATGATTAATTAATGCTTCATTAATTAATGTACCTGTAGCTGTTCCACATTCCAGCTATTCAGTGTTCCCTGAATAAATCCATATTAAAACGCTGGCGAACCGTGAAAGCAAAAGAATAACGGGTTTAGGACCCAAGTGCAGTTCGCTCCAGATGGAATTAATGAACCAAAATATAATAAAAAATTAAAGAAATAAGTGTTCACCAAAAATAAAGGGTAAAAAAAGAACAATAAAAAAAAGGTATGTCGTATGGGTCTGCACATGCGCAAAGCGCCAGATCCCCGCACGGAGAATGTCCGCGAAAGCGTCTCACAGTTCTCCCAAGATTCCAGGGAGCATGAGGCTGACGCGGGAATGAAAAGGAGGAGACTATACATAAGCTCAGCGTCCTTTTCTGAGCATGATCGCGAGGGGAGCGTTTGATTCCCCTGATCGCTAAGGAGAAGGAGGGGCGAGGCTCAAAACAGACGAGGAAGAGACGGCAAAAATAAAAGGAAAATAAAACAAACACTGGCCCTACACTAGCGTCCATGCCCTATCTTACCGGACAATCTTCCGATTGCCCCCAACTTACGATCTACAAATCACCAGTCATACCTTTTACCCTAACCAAACTAAAGCAAAACAACACATCGGAGTGAAAACGAAAGCCGTGCGAAGGCTGGTGCAGCAAGTGTAGCTTAGCATCAACATTAGCATAGCTGCAGGGCAGGGGAAGTGAAGTAATGGTGCGACAACTGTGTGAGGCCAAAGGTGTGCTTAAATAGGCCCAAAACAGGTGTCGCCACTTTCACACAGAACAAAAAAACTAGATTGGCTTCTGCACAATTGCGTTAAGGGTTCTCACGCTGCCAAGAGGGATCAATAGTGGCCTCTAGCGGCGCTAATGGGTGTGGTGAGCTCAGGTACAGAACTTGGCAGCGCTAAATGCTTAGGTATGTAGCTTACATGCGCGACGTGCTCAGGCATGGAGGTAGACGCCGCTAAATGCTCAGGTACAGAGCTTATTTGCTCAGGTATGGAGCTTACGGGCACAGCATGCTCAGGTACGGAGCTGGGCAGCGCTTAATGCTCAGGTACGGCGATTAATTGCTCAGGTACGGAGCTTATGTGTGTGGCATGCTCAGGTACGGAGCTAGATGACGCTAAATGCCTAGGTACAGAGCTTACTGGCTCAGGTACGGAGCTTACGGGTGTGGCGTGTTCGGGTACGGAGCTAGGCAGCGCTAAATGCTCAAGTATGAACATTCCGGCTGGGAAGGAAGTGACGCGCTGCTGGTAAGATCCTCACCCTGGCCTGCCCCTTGAGGTGGGCTTCGGCCAAAATGGTCAGGTCGAAAAGATCAATGAGGGAAGAGGGAAGTGGGAGCAGCTCGATGTCTTACTCCTCATTAAAAGTATGTAGCATTTAATAAAATACATGACTCATTAAAGGTACGGAACTCAGCCACATACTCCGGTACTTCCCTGGAGACTTGAAAAATATAAAAAATGCTGGGTGGCTCCAGGGCAAGAGTGAGTGGCTGGGGGTCCAGGTAAGTGGTGGGCACATCAAAAACTACCTGAACCCCAGATGGAAAACGGCGCTTACGGCGGCAAGGGCTGGACAGTTTGGGAGGGTTTGGATGGAACACCGGATCCATGACTCGGCCATAGTCAATGGACAGCCCCCCAAAAGCCAACCAGGACCCCGATAAAGAAACCCGCCGACCGCGGCAACTCAGGAGCTAACGCTGGGTCCTCTTTCTGGTCGCACCATTCTGTTACGGTCCGCCATATTAAAACACTGGTGAACCATGAAAACAAAAGAATTTAGGACCCAAGTGCAGTCAGCTCCAGAGGGATCCCTCTTGGCAGCGTGAGAACCCTCAAAGCTTCTTGGAGAAGCCAGTCTAGTTTGGCGTTCTGCGTGATATTGGCGACACCTGTTGTTGGGCCTATTTAAGCACACCTTTGGGCTCACACAGTACCTTTTACCATAACCAAACCAAACCAACACGCCGGAACGAAAACGAAAGCTGTGTGAAGGCTGCTGCAGCAAGTGTAGCTTAGCATCAAATGTTAGCATAGCTGCAGGGGAAGCGAAGCATGCGACAACTGTGTGAGCCCAAAGGTGTGCTTAAATAGGCCCAACAACAAGTGTAGCAACTTTCATGCAGAATGGCAAATTAGATTGGCATGATCGTGTTGAGGGTTCTCACGCTGCCAAGAGGGATCAACAGTGGCCGCTAGCAGCCAAAGCATAACCCCTAATAACCCCTAATTTTATAACTGATGTAATCTAGTGTGTAACCAATACTGAGCTTTGGTTTTGGTGTTAGGACCTACAAGCAGCACATGGCATAGGCACACTCACAAAGACACAGGGAGAACATGCAAACTCCACACAGGTACTCAGTACTTGGATTCTCTGTGTTTATTGTTGTTGTCATTATTATTACTATTATTATTATTAGAAGTAGTAGTAGTAGTAGTAGTAGTAGTATTAATTTTGTATTATGATGAGATCATAATTACCATTATTATATTATTATTATTATTATTATTATTATTATTTATATTATTGCTCTTATTGCATTTATGGCATTTTGCCATTTTGCCATATTGCTATTGTTATTATTATTAGTAGTAGTATTAGTATTATTAGTATTAATTTTGTATTATGATGATCATAATCACCATTATTATGTTATTATTATTTATATTATTGCTATTATTATTATTATTATTATTATTATTATTATTATTATTATTATTATTATTTTTAAGTGATCATCTGATTTATTTCTTCTCCAGATTCTCCTGTCCTTTGTTCTGATTTCTTAATGGTTTGTTTTTGATTTTTTTAATCATTGGATGATCTTTCTGGTTCCTCTTTTCCATTTCAGTAGAATAGCTTTAGTTTGGTTTTCTGATCTTCTCATGAAATTTGAGGTTTGATTTGTTTGAGGATCCATTTGATAGTTTTCTCTCTTAAGAGCTTTCAGACTTTCTTCTTCTCCAGCTTTCTCATCCTGACAGGAAGCAGTACAGACCATCAGCTGGATTATTCTGAGCTTGGTTTCCACACACTCCTCATTACATTTGGAATTCTTTTCCACCTCCTTTATCCTGGTTGTGCTGAGCGCCGATCTGTCTCGTGGTTCTTGATCCACTGTTGTTAGTAATTGATCAGTAAAAGCTGTTCTATCATCTCTACATCATCATCATCAGTGTCGAACTTCCAAATCTTTCCTGTTCTCCTAACCTGAGATTTCTTCATGTTCAGCTCTTTGTTCTTTAACTGGAATCCTCAGTCATCTTTCTCCAACCTTCTCTTATTATAAGTTAAGCTCTTACTGACTGAAGGAAGAAGATGATAGTAAGGCTAAAGTCAGCAGACCGAACCCTGAGCCATGTTTGGATGGAGCTGGGTTCCTTATAAACATCAAGATGATGATGATGATGATGATGATGATGATCATGGGTGGGTATTACCACTCAGGTAATGGCTCAGTTTTAGTCATTAAGTTTTTAAAGAATGTAAACATTATTTTGAAATAATTTAGAAAATTTTTTGAATCAGAAAAAGTTTTTGAAAAGTTTTTGAAGTAGAACTGCAGGTTCTATCATAACGGAGGTTTGTTGATCTGAACGATACATCAGAACGAAATTGTGTTGCATTTGGCTTACCAGATTAAAACGGCTAGTAACACAAGCCAGAAATTATCATTTTAAAAAAGTGGAAAAAGAGAAAAATATGTATAAATAAACACAAATAAAAATAGTAACCTGTAATCTAAATTTTATATTTATATTCCATATGGTGTACTGCACAGCTCAGAGGCTGTACTAAAGAAAAACAGGATTCACGTTTTCATGTTTCCAACTTCAGAATTTCCAGATTATTGCAAGTTCTGTCCAGTGTCCTTTATTTCTATTAGCAGTTTTTACGAAGGAGCATCGTCTCAAAGCAGCTTTATAATTTTTGAATATCTTCTAATATCCAAGACCAACTCAAATTGAGCAAACCTGGGGTGACAGGGGCAAGGAAAATCCCTAAACATTATAAGGAAGAAACCTTGTTAGGACCAAAATTCAAAAAGAAACCTAACCTGCTTGGGCACACCAAATCGAGATCTTATAGGACGAGCAACAGGCTGTTTAGACAAAAATCGTAACACACTCGGAGTGAAGATAACACTACATTAAAAACTGCATCTGTTTTTTTCTTGTGTAAGAATCTTACTTGGTGTGAAAAGGCCTTAAGTATGTGAGTACAGGATCTCATCAGTGCATCTGCATTGAAGAAGAAACTCGTTCATGTCCCTGATTCTTTATTCTTTTCTGAAACAGGTTCCAGTGTACTGGACCCAGAAGAGAGTTGGATCTAAAATGAATTTTGGTAGAATGGTGTGTACTGAGCATCTCTCTGCAGAAGAACACACTCTGAGTTGTTGGCTGTATCGTTCAGCTGTTTTTTGGTAATAATTTGGACTTAGTGCAGCTTTTTGAGTTAAATGTGTTGGTGGTGTGGGGCTGGAGATCAGAGCGCTGAGGCGTTTCAGTTCAGAAGCTCTTCTCCTGATGAAACGTGAGCATTCGGAAGTCCTGCTCTTTCATGGCAGCAGGTGATGGAATCTGAACGTGTGAGAGCCCATATCAATCCCACATCAAATAGATCAGGAGCTCCAGTCATAACGCTGTTCCATACACTCACTCACACACAGCATGGGAGGAGCTACAGCACCTGCAACACACACACACACACACACACACACACACACACACACACACACACACACACACAAACACACACACAGAGCTGATGATCAAGAGAAACGTTCAACATTCATTCAGTTTCACACAGCCAGAAGTATTTGGACAGCTCACATCCAGCTCAGATGGTTCTGTTGTAGGTGAGGGAAACGTTTACACACCCCGAGGATAAAAATATACAAATACAATCTTATATTTTTCATACTGTATTGCTAATCAGGTCCCACTATAATTATATAATGCACTTTATTTATATTATTACCAAAGCATCTTCAGATTGAAGCACAAGTCCTAAAAGCAGAGGGGGAAGAAGTAAACAAGTTCTTTTCTTAAGAAAAAGTACTAATTATCTGTTCAAATCCTCAAGTAGAAGTAGAGTATGTTATATTATATTATAAGTTACAGCACTGTGCAAAAGTCTTAGGCCACCTTTAGATTAGATATACTGTTTTTTAGCAATTCTATAATGACCATATATAATAATTCTTCATTCTCTTTATTAGAATACAACCAGAAAATACAGAATATTTTTATGCAGAATTTAAAAAACAGCTTTTATAGGCTACAGCATTTAATGTGAGCTCCCCTTATATTCAGCAGGATCTCAAGTCAATTCTTCTACAGTCTGAAAGCTTGATTAGGAATGCTTTTTGGAAGGGTAGCAATGAAGAACCCACATTTTCAGAAGCAGAACAGGGTGAAAAGACTAAGATATGCTAAAGCTCACAAAGATTGGAATTAAGATCACTGGGAAAGTGGATTATAGAGAGATGAATCCAAGATTGAAATTTTTGGGTTGGATAACAGGCCATATATTATATATGGTCACTGTAAGAATACATATAATATCTAATAACAGATTGGATGTTATTTAATTTTCTCTTACTTAACTCAGATAAAACTGAGGTTCTATTAGTGGGACCCAAGGCTGTGAGAGACAGGTTGGCTACATCTATCCTAAATCTAGATGGCTGTCCAGTATTGTCCAGTCCGTCTG
>JAJAGP010007953.1:0-10301 GCA_025084515.1 Ancistrus triradiatus
CCTGCTCTGGATAGTCAGCCCCTAACCAATCGGGCCATAAGACTATGGGCAATGTTGCAGGAGATGAGAGCAGCACCCTCCCGAGTGGGATGGACACCGTCCCATCCTAAAAGGCCAGGCTTACCCTCAAAGGCTGTCCAGTTGTCTATAAAGCCCACGTTGTTTTCAGAGCACCACTTGGACAGCCAGCAGTTCAGCGCCATAACCTGCTGTAGGCTTGGTCACCTCGCCGCATTGAAACTGTTATACATGTTTAATGTTGCTGCTACTGCCACATTTTTTCTATAAACTATTCAAAGAAATATCGTCTATCATTTTTGAACTTTTCAGATGAGTTTGTAGATTTGATTTCAGTATATTTGTATGGATTTTTGAATGTAACTTAAAAGTAAAGTAATGAGTATTTACATTTTCCAGGATGTAATAAGTAATCAGATTATAATTTTAGTTAAATAATGAGTAATTAGTAATGGATTACTTTTCGGATTAACTACCAAAACACTGGCAGTGTGTCACAGATCTATAAAAGTTTAAAGAGCTCCCAATAAACTCTGGACTGGAATGACTCACTTCTGTTTCCGTCTTTAAGGTTAATCCGAAGTACCTGCACACAAACTCCACCAGTCACACCTGGCCCTTCGGCGCTGTCGCTGAACTGATTGGTGAGTCAGCCCTGATGATTTTTCTAGGCCATTTGGCTGTTTTATTAACACAATGTTCCTAACTAGCTTGAGATTACTGACGTGTGTGCTGATGATGAGTAATCCACAGTGTTACAGAAATGTTTGGACACACTTAGACAAAATATGAATGCTGCGTTATTCCACAGATATTTGGCAGAATCAGTTATTTTATATTGACATTTGTCACAGTATTTGTCCTATTGTGGAAGGTGTCATACTCACATCCATAGCGCTGTTTCACAGTGCTCACTAGAGACTCGAGACTCAACTCTGGCTTGACTCAGATTCACTTACAGGAGACTTGAGACTCGACTTGGACTTGACTCACTGATTGACCAGAGACTTAACTAGAGACATAAGTCTTGACTTGATTGCAAGAACCTCAGCTCGGACTTGCATCCTAGAGACATGAGACTCAGCTCTGTAATCATGTGCTAGAGACTTGAGACACGACTCAGACTTGCATGCTAGACATTGGGCTCAGTCTCACTTACTAGAGACTTGAGACTCAACTTGGACTTGTATATTAGAGGCCTGACACTCAACTCTTAATCTGCTTACTACAGACTCATGACTTGCTTTCTAGAGATCTAACTTATACTTACATACTAGAGTCTTGATTCAGATTCAACTCACTAATCAAACACCAGAGACTAAGTACTCAACTCGGACTCGCTTGCTAGAGACCGGACTCACACTTGCTTACAAGAGACTCAACTTGGAATCACACTAGAGACTTGAATTGAAACTAGACTGAACACAGACTTACATGAAGCGATAAGTCCATTTGTTATCAGCTCTGCTCAGCAGTGTTTATAAAAACAGTTCACACAACGCAATTTAAAGCTGATTTATCAGGTGATTTGTCGTCCTAAACTGATCTCAACACTAACACTTTACTGCGGTACGGAAGTGAGGGAAGGGGGTGGGGTTTAGCGGTTTGCCGATTTTTCTGCTCTGACACAAAAACTGAACCACACAGAATGAAACACTACCTGGGGTAATTGCTGTGTTTAATGCAAAAAATGCACAACAATAGATTGTCTTGCATGTAATTTGGTTAGCATGTATGTTAGCTAGCACAGTAGCTAGTAGCTTTAGTTGAAGTGTGTTAGCTAATCTAGTTTCTGTGCTGTCACTCACGCAATTAAGATGTTGAAACCACATAATTGGACTTCACCTAAAAATGCAGCATTACTATATAGACACACACATGTGTCTGCAACATTCCGTCCTGTTGTTCTAAAACATGAAGAAATGGTTTTCAAGAATTAATGGACCGTTTGGATTGTTGCACAAACCCTTGACGTTAACTGCATCGACACCTTTGGGATGATTTGAAATCCTAACTGTGAGAAAGGAATAATTGAACTGTCCATTGGAATGCTTCTCAGAAGAGTGAAGGCTGCTGTAGCAGTGTCATGATGATGCATGCCTTCCGGCTTGCATCACTCTGATAATTTTTCCTCCACAGCAGGTGGGGCTGTAGTCACCTGCTGATCTTTTTTTTATAAATACCTCAGTTCCTGTGCACCTCTTTGTCTTGTCACTGTGGTTTACATTGGGTGAATCCCATTTCAGGGGCTGCATCCTTCAAAGGACGCGGTCTACGCGGTCTATGAAGGTGTGTGCTTGGAAGGCTGGGTAGACGGCGATGAAGACCGAAACGAGACGGTCTACTCTGCATTGGATTTAATGTTTGCGTCACTGAAACACCCGCTCGCACCGTAACACAAAACATCAATAATCGTTATAACAATGCAGCCAGAAATTTTGAATTTAGTTTATATGCTGTTTTTGTTTTTTCAATTATTGGAGAAGACGCTTCACTGCAGGCGCTGGCATTCATATTCCCAAGCAGTTTAATAAAGGTCTCCGTTTGCTCCTTGCTCTCTAAAACAAAACAAAAAAATGTTGTGCTTTTGCTTTTTAACATTTACCTGTTCGAGTTTTTAAATCCTTACATTTAAATAACGTATATTCCTCAGCCAATAGTTCCGATATCCCCAAGTTCCCCTCAGGCGCAATGCACCTCGGGATATGGTAGGTCGCGAAGGATACATCGGATGTATCCTTCATTTTGAGGGAAAAGAAGGACGCATTTGTAGACCGTCTTTGTCTTTGGTGTGCCTGGTTGTATGTCATTGAGTGACATTCCTTGTAGCCTTTGTCCTGTGTCTGTTGTATTTACTTTTTGTTTTAGTGCTCATTGTCTGTTTACATTTAGCTTTAGCTAGTTAGCCTATTGTCTAGAGCTGCAACAACGAATCGATAAAATCGATAATAATCGATTACTAAAAGCGTTGACAACAAATTTCATTATCGATTCGTTGGGTCGCATGATTTATATGTCCCTCCCCTTGTCATATTCGCTTATGGTACTTGCGGCACTTCGTCAACGCGGGAAAAAAAAACAGCGATTGAACGGAGCGAGGCTGAGCGGGCGCGGAGGCGGAACATTCAAAGTAAGTTAGCATTAAGAATAGGGTTGCCAACCGTCCCGTATTGTCCGTGACATCACGATTTATGGGCAATTTTGACTTGTCCCCACAGCCTCATTGGCCAATAAAGCGCCAAACTGATACAAACTCCCGGTTGTAGTAGCTACGTTAGTGACAGACCTGTGGGTGTGTGTGTGTGTGTGTGTGTGTGTGTGTGTGTGTGTGTGTGTGTGTGTGCGTGTGCGCGCGCGCGCGCGCTGTGAGCGGAGCCTTATGCTGTCTAAATGAGCAGTGAACCTGTAAAGAAAAAAAGACTTTGCAACTATAAAAAAGAGCGGGTACGGCAGTCAAGTTGGATTGCGGTAGCGATTCGGAGCTTTTTTCATCTTGCATTCCGTGATGAAGTCACCTTAAACTGTGATTAATTCTACATTTGGCTCGTCTTGATTTGCGAATTCAGGTGATGTCATCATCTATGCCAAAATCATTCGGCATTACATTTTAGGGTTTTATTTTCAAATGCTTATAATTTCTAAAGGTGACCATTAGATTACTGACACCTGCAGTAAAGTGACCAGGCTGATTTGTGAAACTTTTCACAGTCTTAATTCTGTCTGTACGTGGCTCGTATAAACCGTGAGGACGGAAAATGATAATACGCGAAATAATTAAGCCATTAATTTAACTCCCCATAAAACCGTCCAAGCAGGCCATATAACTTCAAAAACTGATCATATAGAGAATCAGCACAGGTTAAAGTTACCCTCCATCAGTTCTGAAAGCTATCACAGATATAATTTTGTCTAATAGGCAGTTATTTACATACTGTGTATTATGTGTAGGCATTTTCTGATTTGTGAAAGCTTTCACACAGATTATAACTTTCTTAAAAAAAATTGGTTTGTTAAATGATATTATTTATTTAACTTTTAGGCATAATGTGATTTGTTTAAAAAACTTTTCACATATATAAAATTTGTCTAAATAAATCAGTTATTATGATGTTATTTATTATTTTTAGGGCTTAATCTGATTTATGAAAGGTGTTCACAGGATAAAAAATTAAGTAATAAAAAAAAGAATTTATTATTATATATATTTATGGGGAACTTTAGGGCCATTTTCAGGAACTTGTGAAAGGCTTTCACAATTTCATTTCTTGAAAAGCGTTTTATTTAAAATAAAATTTTTATTGTTAGGTAAGTTTTTAATTAAAATTAATAAATATTATAAAAAAAAAAAAAAAAAAAAAAAAAAAAAAAAAACAAAAAAAAAAAAAAAATATATATATAATTAAAATTATATATATATATATATATATATATATATATATATATATATATATATATATTATTATTATTATATATATATTAATTTTCAGATGCTGGGGTTTTTTAAGCTGCAACATGCGAACACCACCTGGAACGGGAAAAGTTGTCCCTGATTTGGGGGTTTTGAAGAAAGGTGTAGGGCAACCCTAATAAGAAATTAAATAATGTTACAAAACGGGAAACATGACGAACGCAGAGAAAGGGAGGTTCGGCTTAAGTTTCCTTCCACAGAAATAAACAAGTGTGAACATTGCAACAACTGTCTGAGCGTCTTCTGTTCTCTGCAGGGGGGCAGGAAATATAGTCTCTAAAAAGGAGGAGCCAGCTTTAAGCCAGGGAGGAAGCATGTTGGGACATGGTTTGCATTTTGCAAATTGCAAAGTTCTAAAAAGAAAAGATAAAGGGAGCATTTATGAATGAGTTTGTATGTGTAGTGTTTGCATCAGAGATGCATTTATTCTTCTTTATTAAGATAAGATAGCCTTTTATTATCCGACAGAGGGAAATTATCTTGTTACGGCACCAAGAAGGAAGAAACAGAAAAAATACAAGTATACACACTATTATTTAATTTGTTATTTTAATTTATTAATACATTTAATTTATTATTATTCAATTATCACTTATTTGCTCTGTTATTCAATGTTATATTTCTGAATAAAGACATGGAAATAAAAAAAAATAATCGATCGATTAATCGATTATTAAAATAATCGTTAGTTGCAGCCCTACTATTGTCTGTTTTATGCCATGTGTTTTTGTCTTGTTCGGTGTTGTTAGCTGTAGCGCTCTTTGTTAATACTGTTGCACCCTAGTTTGTATCTGTACAGTTTTTTTGCTTCTGTGTCAGTATTGTTGGTTAGTTCTGTGTTTCCCTGTTGTTAACTGTGCTCACTATAAATAAACCTTTGCACCTATCATTCAACTGCACATATGTAGTATGATAAGATGCGCTCAGTATGGCATCTAGTGTCATACTTTGCTAAATCATCGTCATGTCAGAACTCTGCATGAGTGATCTGGATCATGTTCTCCAGAGCATGCTTGGCAAGCCAACAATTAAGGAAGATGGGGATGAAGAGGTTTTTAAGCGTTGGCCAGAAAATCGTGATTATGAAGGGGACAGTGTTTAACATTTCCAACAGGAAAGCCACCTGAAATATTTGCTCCCATATGTTACCCTTGTAGTTGAGGTACATGAGCAGCATGGCCTCCAGGAAACTGCTGCATGCTACTATCACCTGAATAGCCCACACAGGAGTTTTCCTACCCACCCACTAGATCAGCTCCGAGATTATCTCATCATTCTGAGAAGTGCTGTTGCATTTCATATGCGTGTTGTAGAGATGAGCTGGGTTGTCAGTCGTTACTCATATGGTGTAGAGCACACATGTCAGGAAATTCAGACAATAGTTAAATATTCGGATACGCAGACTGGATTGTTGGATTTTTTTATTAAGAATAGCTTGAGTCTGTCCTTAAATGTGTTCTCATTGACATAGACTCCACAAACAGACAGTATTAAAACAAACAGAGAGTGCTAGAAGTGCTAACAAAGACAGAACATAATGCAAAAAAAATGAGGCTAACAGTTAAAAGAAACCTAGAACAAATCAAGCAACAGTAACAAGAGCAAAAAAAACAGACAAGGAGCAGGAAGAGAACCAGGAGCCAGGAAACAAACTGTGTGAAAATGCAAGACAAAGAGGTGCACAGGAACTGAGGTATTTATAGAAAAGACCAGCAGGTGGCTACAGCCCCACCTGCTGTGGAGGAGAAGACGGGGTGTTGGGGGTCTAGATAGTTTTAAAGTTGCTTTGAGCCAATTCACTTTTTGTAAAAAGTTCTATAGAAATAAGTTTGACTTTTGACTGTTCTTGTTCACAGACAATGCTTATGATCCAGATGTCAGGGCCAAGCAGTTCTGGATTGATAAAACAGTGGTTAAAGAACAGGACTGCCTCATCTTTATGGATAATGGAGCAGGCTTGGATTATGACAAGATGCACAAAATGCTCAGGTAGGGCCGACAGGCAGTGACTGTGTTTCTCCAGAGACTCCAAATCAGCTGCCTTTGCTGCCAAGACTTTCCCAAGGAACTTGTAATTGTTTGGTTAATTGCAGTAACTTTAGTTATTGGTTTCTAATTGTTAGTCACATGAATGTAAAAAAAGTGTAACACATGACACCATCAGTCAGTCACTGTTTTCAGTGTAGTGACTCATTTGATCTACACTGTGGTTTCCCTGGATGTATATACATTTGTACAGTGCTGCTTGAAAGTTTGTAAACCCTTAATAATTTTTTATATATTTTTTTTGGTAATTCTGTCATTCATTTTATTACAAGTCCTTCACATAATCATATAGTTAGGTTCATAATTATGTAGGGACACATAATAATAATAATAATAATAATAATAATAATAATAATAATATGTCACATATTTCACATGTCACATATTTGAATTTAACAGAGCAATGGCCCTGTTGTAAAAACTATCCCTAAGTCTGTTTGTCCTAGTTTTGAGTTGTCTGTAACGTCTGCCGGTGTCACGCCGCACGCTCACCTGCTCACCACGGCCACCTTCCACTGCGTTTCACCACATTCCCTCACCTTCTCTCCGCTTCTCTCTCCTCCTCCTTTGATCACGCGCACCTGCCGCTCGTTTCCAGCACCTTCCACTCCTCTATAAATACGGTTCACCTCCACAGACTCGCCGCTGAGTCTCGTGGCACCCACCGCGTCTCTCTAGCTCCCATACTCTACTGTGTCTCTGTCTTCCTTGCCTCGTCGCTACCCAAGCCTTGTTCTCTCTCTATCTGTTCGTTTATTCTCATCTATCTCGCCTCGTATTTCCTAGTCTACCGATTCCTTTCCTTCCGATCACGCTCTACCTAGTCGTCCCTATCGTCCAGTAACTTATCTAGTCCTTAGTTTATCGCGCACCTACCTTCCTTCTCCGATCTGTCATCACCCTCGTTCCGTCTGCCGTTCGGTATCACTGTATTAGTTCAGTAACCCGTTATCGTGTTTCGTCGCTCTCTTATCTCCATTTATTTCAGCCTTTAATAAACAACGTCTGAGTCTGATCCACTCCTGCGTGTGCTTCTTCATCCTTCAGCCGGCGTTACAGTAGACTCAGCCCGAATCTATTCAGGCTCCACATAAATCTGAATCGGGCTTTCGTCAGTCCGAGGCTGTTCTCACTCTGTCCCAATCTGAGGTAACCCAGAGTCTGTCTATGACCTTTCAAAGGTCACCTAAAGCCGATTCCGTCTCCAATCGGGTTCCGCGTCCCTTCAAACTTCGTCTAACCTCGACCCCGTTCTGTGTCCTTCCAAGTCCGTCCTTAGTCGGTCCGAGTCACTGTCGAGTCTGTACATTCACCCTCCGTGTACCTTTCTGTCCGTCCAAGCTGCATCTAGGTCCGAGCCCCTTCTCAGTCTGTCTCATGCCGTCTATATCCTTGAGCCGTCCGAGCTCACTCCTCCTCTGCCTGAGTCTGAATCTGTCCTCTCTCTACCCAACTCCACTTCATGTCCCTCTAAGTCCGTCAAAAACATGTCTACTTCTGAATCCACTCCCAAGCTGTCTGTGTCTGACCAACCTTCCTTTATGTCTGAGTTTGTTCTAGGTTCATACAAGTCCGTCCAATCTGTCAGTCAAGCTCTCTTTAACTCTGTGTCAGTCCCCTTTCGTCCTGAGTCCACTTCGTGTTTCTCTGAGTCTGTTATGAGTGTCTCACTTCCAAACCTCTCTGAGTCTGGCCCGTTGTCGTCTATGTCGGAATTCCTTCTATCTCCTTCCGAATCTGTTCTGAGTGTTACTGACTCTGACCCTGTCCCTAGTATGTCTAACCCCAGTCTGAGTCCAGCTAGGTCTGTGTTCGTTCCTGAGTCTGAGACCTCTCAAAAGTCATCCGGGACCTTCTCAGGACCATCTGAATCCAAGGCCTCCCAGAAGCCGTCACCTGTGGTTCCCGCACCAAGGTCTTCAGTCCTCGAGGCCACTCTGACATCGTCCGGGATCTTCTTGGGACCATCTGAATCTGAGGCCTTCCTGAGACCGTCTCTTCCAGTTCCTACGCCAAGGTCGGCAGTTCCAGTACCTACCCTGAGGTCTTCACTCCCGGTTCCGTCGCCAAGGTCATCCGTTCCAGTACCTGCACCACACTCGTCAGCTCCAGGGCCTTCACTGAGATCGTCACTCCCGGTCCCTACGCCAAGGTAATTATTTCCAGGTCCTGCATCACGGCCGCCAGGTACAGTACCGGCTCCAAGACCATCACTCTCGGTTCCTACGCAGCGATCAGCGGCCCCAGTGCCTGCGCCTAGGTCATCTGTCCCTGAGATCTTCCAGAGATCATCAGCCCCCGTGCCTGCCTCCTGGTCACCAGTCCCAGCACCAGTTCCAAGGTCGTCAGTCTCCAAGGCCAACCAGAAGTCGTCCGTTGCCGAGGCCTTCCAGAGGTCGTCAGTCCCCATGGCTTTCCAGAAGTTGTCAGTTCCCGAGGACATCCAGAGGTCATCAGTCTCCGAGGCCAACCAGAAGTCGTCCGTTGCCGAGGCCTTCCAGAGGTCATTAGTCTCCATGCCTGCTCCACGTTCCTCTGTCCCCATGGCCTTCCAGGAGTCGTCAGTTCCCAAGGCCTTCCAAAGGTCATCAGTATCCGTGTCTGCCCCGAAGCCATCCATCTTCGGACCTGATCCCTGCTGCCCTCCCGGCCTCTTGCCATCCGCTCGTGTCAGGTGTGCCTGTCCGGGCCTTCCGGGGCCCGGTGTCGCCCAGACTCCTTCCAGCCGTCGCCCGGAAAGGAAACCGCGGGATCGTCCGGAGTCCCTGTGGGGCCGTCCTAGGAGTCCTAGCTCCTGTCTCGGACTCCGTGGGGTGGGGCTCTGTCACGCCGCACGCTCACCTGCTCACCACACCCACCTTCCACTGTGTTCCACCACATTCCCTCACCTTCTCTCTGCTTCTCTCTCCTCCTCATTTGATCACGCGCACCTGCCGCTCGTTTCCAGCACCTTCCACTCCTCTATAAATACGGTACACCTCCACAGACTCGCCGCTGAGTCTCGTGGCACCCACCGCGTCTCTCTAGCTCCCATACTCTACCGTGTCTCTGTCTTCCTTGCCTCGTCGCTACCCAAGCCTTGTTCTCTCTCTATCTGCTCGTTTATTATCATCTATCTCGCCTCGTATTTCCTAGTCTACCGATTCCTTTCCTTCCGATCACGCTCTACCTAGTCGTCCCTATCGTCCAGTAACTTATCTAGTCCTTAGTTTATCGCGCACCTACCTTCCTTCTCCGATCTGTCATCACCCTCATTCCGTCTGCCGTTCGGTATCATTGTATTAGTTCAGTAACCCGTAATCGTGTTTCGTCACTCTCTTATCTCTATTTATTTCAGCCTTTAATAAACACCGTCTGAGTCTGATCCACTCCTGCGTGTGCTTCCTCATCCTTCAGCCGGTGTTACAGCTGGAAGGCAACAGTTCAAACATCTGGTACC
The DNA here is from genome assembly GCA_025084515.1 of Ancistrus triradiatus. NCBI lineage: Eukaryota > Metazoa > Chordata > Actinopteri > Siluriformes > Loricariidae > Ancistrus > Ancistrus triradiatus. Next base: position 9,972 of record JAJAGP010007953.1, read on the forward strand.
CTGGGTGTGTATTTAGTGCCCTTCTGAGGCAGCGGGTGCTGTAGAGTTCCTTTAGGGACGGTAGGGGGTGACCAACAATTTTCTGGGTGGTGTTGATGACCCTCTGTATAGCCTTTTTTTGTGCCGTGGTGCAACTGTAGAACCACACAGACATACAATAAGTCAGCACACTCTCCACGGAGCAGCGGTAGAAAACAGTCAGCAATTCCTTCTTTAGATTTAGCCTCTTGAGGATCCTCAGGAAGTGGAGACATTGCTGTGCCTTTTTCAAGACCGCTGAGGTGTTGGAACTCCATTGGAGGTTTGCGTCCATATGCACCCCCAGAAACT
>JAJAGP010007954.1:0-10299 GCA_025084515.1 Ancistrus triradiatus
CCGTTCAATACAGGGATCTGGGCAAGGTATTCAGTAAGGAAGAGGCTCGGATTCTCCCCCCGCATCGCGCTTACGACTGCGCTATCAACCTCCTGCCCGGTACTTCTCCGCCTCGTGGGAGGCTTTTCTCCCTCAACCGGACCGAACAAGAGGCCATGCGCTCCTACATAACTGAAGCCCTCCGCTCGGGGTTTATCCGGCCGTCATCCTTGCCTGCAGGGGCGGGTTTCTTTTTTGTAGAGAACAAGGACGGGTCCCTTCGTCCGTGCATAGACTACCGGGGCCTCAACGCAGTGACGATCAAAGACCGATACCCCCTGCCCCTTATGAGCACGGCGTTTGAGGCGCTCCAGGGTGCCCAAATTTTTACCAAGCTGGACCTTCGGAGCGCCTACAACCTTGTCCACATTCGGCCGGGGGACGAGTGGAAGACGGCCTTTCTCACACCGATGGGGCACTATGAATATTTAGTGATGCCTTTCGGCCTCATGAATGCCCCTGCCGTCTTCCAGCGTCTCATCAATGACGTCCTGCGAGAGGCCCTCGACCGGTACGTCTATGTATACCTAGACGATATTTTAATCTTTAGTAAATCCATGGCACAGCACGTCCAGCACGTGCGTCACGTCCTTCGCCTGCTTCTTGCGAACCGCCTTTTTGTTAAGTTAGAGAAGTCGCTCTTCCACGTCCCCTCTGTCTCTTTTTTGGGGTTTGTGGTATCCCGGGGAAGCCTCAGTATGGATCCGGCCAAGACCCGAGCTGTGGCGGACTGGCCCCGCCCCTCCTCAGTACGGCAGGTCCAGCGATTCCTGGGCTTTTTTTCGCCGGTTCGTAAGGGACTTCGGCACTATTGCCATCCCGCTGACCTCCCTCACTCGCAAGGAAACCACCCCGTTCCACTGGACGGAAGCAGCGGAACGGGCCTTTTTGGAGATCAAGCGGCTCCTCACCAACCCGCCGGTGCTGTGTCTTCCCGACCCCGAAGAAACATTCATAGTGGAAGTAGATGCTTCCGATGTAGGGGTTGGCGCCGTTCTCTCCCAACGGTCCGCCCCGGCCCACAAGCTCCGCCCTTGTGCCTATTTCTCTCGGCGTCTCACCACCGCCGAGCGCAATTACCCGGTCAGAGATCGTGAGCTCTTGGCCATTAGGTTGGCACTGGGGGTGTGGCGCCACTGGCTGGAGGGGGCTAAACACCCGTTCCTGGTCTGGACAGACCACAAGAACCTGGCATACATACAGCAGGCCAAGCGCCTTAACGCCCGACAGGCGCGTTGGTCGCTGTTCTTTGCCAGGTTCGACTTTGTGGTGTCTTTCCGGCCGGGTTCTAAGAACGTCAAGCCCGACGCCCTCTCCAGGCAGTGGGATCCCCCCCGAGTCCTCCCCTGCCTCCGAACCCGTTCTTTCCCCCACTCGGTTCGTAGGGGTGCTAACCTGGGAGGTCGACCGGGCCGTCACCAGGGCCCTCCGCAGGTTACCAGATCCAGGTAACGGCCCTCCGGGTCGTAGGTTCGTCCCTGCTTCCGCCAGGGATGACGTCATGCGCTGGGGCCACGAGGCCTCCTTCACGGCGCACCCTGGGGGCACTCGCACCTGTGACTTCCTCAGGCGGACCTTCTGGGGGCTGGGCATGGCAGCGGATGTTAGGAATTTTGTTGCCGCTTGTGAGGTCTGTGCTCGGAATAAGGCCCCCCGGCAGCGGCCCAGCGGCCTCCTCTTACCGCTTCCTGTCCCCTTTCGGCCCTGGTCCCACATCTCCCTCGACTTTATCACGGGTCTGCCCCCCTCTCGGGGCTGCACCGTGATACTGGTCGTCGTGGACTGGTTCTCGAAGGCATGCAAATTTGTGGCTCTGCCCAAGCTCCCCACAGCGCAGGAAACGGCCGACCTCATCCTCCGCCATGTCGCACGGGTCCATGGCCTACCCAGCGACATGGTGTTGGACCGAGGCCCCCAATTCACCAGTCGCTTCTGGGCGGCCTTCTGCTGCCTTTTGGGGGCCACGGCCAGCCTGTCCTCAGGGTTCCACCCAGAATCCAACGGCCAGACGGAGCGTGTCAACCAGGACCTGGCTGCCATGCTCCGGTGTCTCACCGCCAGGAACCCCTCCACCTGGTCCGAGCAATTGCTGTGGGCAGAGTTCGCCCACAACACTCTGCGTCACTCGGCCCTGGGCATGTCGCCCTTCGAGTGCCAGTTTGGCTTCCCCCCGCCTCTTTTCCCTGAGCAGGAAAGAGAGGCTGGGGTCCCTTCCGCCATGCACTTTGTTCGCCGCTGTAAAAGAGCCTGGGCCAAAGCGCGGGCCCTGCTGCTTCGGGCGGCAGAGGACATGCGGCAGACAGCAGATCGCAGGCGTCGGCCTGCCCCCACTTTCCGTCGGGGTCAACGGGTGTGGTTGTCCACCCGGCACCTCCCCCTCCGGGGCACCACCGGCAAATTGGGACCTAAATTCGTAGGGCCCTTCAGGGTGCTCCGGCGGGTCAACCAGTTTCCCCCGGCTATGAGAATCCACCCCGTCTTCCACGTGTCGCAGCTGCGGCCCGTTCCCTCACACATCCCAGTCGGCCCCCTGCACCCCGCATCGTCCAAGGGGGTCCGGTGTACACGGTCCGCCGGCTCCTCGACTCCCGCCGGGTGCAGGGCAGCACCCAATACCTGGTCGACTGGGAGGGGTACGGTCTCTAGACCGGTCTCTCATCTGTGACTTCCGGCGGGATAGGGCCGCCGGTCTGGGGACGTCGGGAGCCGTCCCTCTGGGGGGTTCTGTTACGGTTCACGCATCGCAAACCGGAGGGCGGCGCAGGCCGCACCGTCATGGCCGCCGCACTAGTACAAATACGGCTTCCTAAATGCCGCCCGTCGGTGCGCTATTGTTTTTCATAAGCGAATCCTCCGTGCTGGAAGAGAGTTTTCAGTAGTGAATTACCAGGGCTTAGAGGTACGACTGGTCCGAGAAGCGGATCAGCCGAGTAGAGCTCGAGAGACTCGAGGTGATTCAATGCCAGGGAATTAGGTAGGAAAGGCTTAGCAACGCTACTGATCTCTCTTCCTCCATGTTTTCTTCCTGCGCTCCTCTGCAGTCGCTCGCCACCACAGATAGGCTGCCATTCTCCCTCTGTAAAGCCCTGCATGCATAATCCCCGTTGGGATCCCTCGCCGTACGTGGATCACTCGGTCCGTTAGGATAATATTCCTTTTCCTTGAAGGATAGCGGGACGCGATCTCGTTTAATTCGGCGTGCACTCTCTCTATGCAGAGACCGTGCTGCTGCGCATGCGCAGTTCCCGGTGAGTTTCACTATACAGCGATCTCTTTTTGCCTACTTTTGGCTTCCCCCGCTTTCTTTAGACTACCACGCCACGGGCGTTAGTCTGCTTATAGTTTGTAGGTTGAAACCCCTCCTTTACAGCCCCGTTTGGGTGCATCTTACATTTGTTTGTGAGTCCGTTTAAACGGCACTTCTGTATGCCCTTACGGTCTTAACTTTGTTATCCACACGTCCTCTCGCGGCCACACGGGGGTAGTGGTAACGTCATTGCCACTGGAACACAACACGTGTGGATCGAATCTCGCTCACAACCTCGCCTACGAGAGTCTGTGTTTCTCTCGGTGGCAGTGCCGCCATCTCTGCATTTTTTACCCTAAGGGGTATACAAATATATTTGCTGTCTTGGCAAAGATATCACCAGGAGTGATGATACTTTCACAATCATCACATTTCCCTGGCTTGGGTCCTCCCTCTCCCTCATTCTTCCCTCGGCCAGAATCACATCACCTGGTCGGCCCATAACATATTTACAGCCAGTGAAACAGTTCAGGCAAACTGTTGCTCATTTCTTCTTTCAGAAGTTAAAAAGAAGGACAATGAGCAGACATTGCAGAAAGTGCTACTGGACAAGACCTTTGCATTGAGAGAAAGCATGAAGTTATCCACGAATCACCTGTTATTGCAGAATTCTGAACAAGATGGACTGCTCTTTTTAGAATAAAAGATGTAAGTGAATGCAGGTGTCAAGAAAAGTATGTTTGTCACACTCACAAATTAAAGTTTGTGTAAATTCTGTACATGTGAATATTTATAGGTAAGCACAGAGTTAGAGCGGATTCCAAAAGTCCCTGTCACGGTTCTTTTCCAGGCTGGATCTGCACTCTGAAAACCTTCTAAAAGTGTTTGCCAAAAGACAAGGAGTCCAAGGATGAAATATTATTCAACTCATGACGGCCATGGCAAGGTACTCATGGTTGCATTCAAATATGATTTAACTTGGAAGTAGGAGTGTGGAATGTATGAGAGAAGATGTAGAAATGGGTAGTGAGGTATAAAGATGGTGTAGGTAAAAGAGAACAAGCTGCAAATGGGGAAGGACAAATAAGCAGGAAAGTAAAAAAAATGCTTTTGGGAGTGAATATGGTAGGAAACAGTATAATGCACAGGGAACCTGGAAAAGAAGGATGCTCATTATGACCAGTTAAATAAAGACTGCTTCCAGTTAAAGAAAGTACAATAGGGGTTTGTTACAAAACAGTAACAGATTACTCTTCCCATCCTTAGTCTGACAACATCGAAGTTAAAAGATAATCAATCCTCAGAGCTCTGTCTCTCTACTTGAATGAAGAACTGGATAATCTCATTCATGAACATATGGTTAGTAAATGTGTTGAATTACTGGTCAAATACAGTATATTGCCAAAAGTATTCGCTCGCTTGGTGATGTAAGGCCTGGATGGAGCTGCTCGGCTATAGAAACCCATTCCATGATTCTCCCTACACACTGTTCTTGAGCTAATCTGAAGGCCACATGAAGTTTGGAGGTCTGTAGCGAGCCGCTGACCCTGCTCTGTCATGTAATGTTTACAGAGTGAGTTGCTGTTGTTCCCAGTTGCTTCCACTTTGTTTTAATACCACTGCCAGTTGACTGTGGAATATTTAGTAGTGAGGAAATTTCACAGTGTCTGGACTTGTTGCACAAGTGGCATCCTATGTCATGGTACCACCTGAAAGCGACCCATTCTTTCACCAATGTTTGCAGAAGCAGTCTGTATGCCTAAGTGTTTGGTTTTATTAACCTGTAACCATCGAAGTGATTGGAACATGAGTTCAGCCATTTGGATGGGTGAGCAGCAAATATTTTTGCAATATAGTGTATGTCTGAAAACTCTTAATTTGTGTACTATGAAAGGAGTGATGTCTGTTTTAAGTTGTTTTTAACTCTGGAATTCTGATGTGGCCTCTATTCATCAGGGAACCGAGGAGACTATCTTGGGGATCTATGCAACCAGAGTTGAGGGAGCTGAAGCCATGGACATCACTGCAGATGTTGGAGTGGTAATCGAAGGTGTAGTGGTTCTGGAAGACCATGCATTTCAAACTTCATGGAATGTGTTTTAACCAGCAGGTGATTTAAAAAAAAACCTGTCATTGTACTGGCATTTAAGTTTAAGTATTGTACTTTTCTGTATATATTTTTTTAAATACAGCATTTGTGCATATGTTACGTGTGTTCTGTTTATTTCTCAGCACCACCACACCATTAAGGCTTAAACACATACAGGGTTTAGACAATGAAACTGAAACACCTGGTTTTAGACCACAATAATTTATTATTATTAATTGTAGGGCCTCCTTTTGCGGCCAATACAGCATCAATTCGTCTTGGAAATGACATATACAAGTCCTGCACAGTGGTCAGAGGGATTTTAAGCCGTTCTTCTTGCAGGATAGTGGCCAGGTCACTACGTGATGCTGGTGGGTGGAGGAAAACGTTTCCTGACTCGCTTCTCCAAAACACCCCAAAGTGGCTCAATAATATTTACTATGTACTAATAAACTGGTGACTGTGCAGGCCATGGGAGATGTTCCACTTCACTTTCATGTTCATCAAGCCATCTGAACTCTGGTATGTCACCCATAATGTTTGTGTGCATTGCGATATTTTGAGCAAAACTGTGCTCTTACCCTGCTAATTGAACCTTCACACTCTGCTCTTACTGGTGCAATGTGCAATTAATGAAGATTGGCCACCAGACTGGTCCAATTTAGCCATGAAGCCTCCCACACTAACATGACAGGTGTTCCAGTTTTCATTGTCTAACCCCTGTACTTAACCTGTGATGTGGTATGAATTTTAGAATTTTGTGTTGAGGTAACATAATTCAATTAGATGGAACCACTGTCCACAATCACATTATGTAGATCTAATGAAAGTGCTTTGAGTTGGATGAACACAAGAAAAATCTAATTCAACATGATAAATATCTACATGTTTAGAGAACCTTGAATATATATATAGTAAAATATATAGTAAAATATATATATATATAGTAAAAAGTATTTTATATATACAAGTATAATATATATACAAGTTTTTAGTGTAGCTTTGAAAAGATATTTTCATGTTGAAAAAAACGCAATTCATTTGTATGGAACCACTGTCCATGATTAAATTTCCCTTTTCCAGCCTGATGAGCAATCAACAACTCTTTTTCTGAGGTCCTCAGAAATCTCCTTTGTTCGTGCCATGATACACTTCCACAAATGTGTTGTGAAGAGCAGATTTTGATAGATCCCTGTTCTTTAAATAAAACAGGGTGTCCCCTCACACCTGATTGCCATCCCACTGATTAAAAAAACACACTGACACCTTCAAATTAACTGCTAATCCTAGAGGTTCACATACTTCTGCCACTCACCAATATGTAATATTGGATCATTTTCCTCAATAAATAAATGAAAGTATAATACCTTTGTTTAATTTGTTTAACTGAGTTTTTCTTTATCTGCTTTTAGGAAATAAATTCTGATGATGTTTTAGGTCATATTTATGCAGAAATATAGAAAAAGTCTAAAGGGTTCACATACTTTTCAAGCACCACTGTACTTCTGAATAAACCCAGCTGCTGTTTGAGGATTCCAAAACTAGTAATGCATGGTTACACAAAAATTCACCATGGTTGGATCGGTGCTTTTCAAAAGGGCTCTATGATAAAGCTGTGGAAAGGCATAAGTTAGGAGGATACAAGAAGATTTCAGTGGTTTTGACGATCCATATGAGGTTTCTTCAGATCATTATCAAGAAGTGGAAAGTGTGTGACACCATTATAATGAATAATTAGGGTGATGTTGGGTTTTCCAGTTTGATAATAGCTATAATAGATAACAAAATGAATACCTGAATGTATACATTGTGAGGTCATTTAAAGATCAATTATTAGTCCATTACTGACCAGATTATATCATCCAAAGTAATGTTATTTGTTAGAATTATACTAAACAAAATAAGCTAAAAATAAGGAGACAAAGAATGAAAAACAGCTTCATTACATCACAAGCGTTCACCATATTTAATCAGTAATGTGGGGATTAGTATCCTTGCTGTAAAACAGTTTACTTCGAGTGTTTGCTTGTGTCTTTCCCATCCAATAATGATACAAAGTTCTAGTAACATCTAGCAAACCACATCTGGACATCTGGGTGCCATGGACAAATACACCAAGTGGGACACTTTAGAGACATCAGTTGATCATGTGTTTGGGATGAGACGCAGGGAGAACATGCAAACTCCACACAGGCGATGGCCGAGCTGGGATTCAAATTCAGTTCTCTGGCACTGTTAAGCGACAGCACTAACCATTGTGTCGGTGTGCCACCCCCTTACTTCTGATTCAAAGTTGTTATCATGAAGATGTTAAACTATCCAATCTACTGTACAGTACAATAATGATTTTCGTCTAAAACTACAGTAAGAAGACTTAGCACCTACAGTATGTGTCAATGTTCTATAGCTCCAGCAGAGGGCAGTGTAGGGACAGCTCAGGCATTCTGGAGTCCTTGACGAGCCTTTAACAGACGTTTTATTCAGCATTCGAACTCTGCCTAACCTCCTGAGACGCCTCCTGAGGACATGACGTTTTGGATTTGCTACACCTCATACTTCATTCTGCTTAACTCAGTCCTCATTTGTAGACACTCTTGAACATTTCACAAAAACAAAAATACCTCCTGTTCAAAGACGTTGCTCAGTTGTAATACATAAAAAAAATCTGAGCTCCGAGGAGAGTAAGGAGGTCTCAAGAGGTTAAACAGGCTTAGTGCTGGCCTTGACTATCGCACAATCAATGCCTGTGCCTGTGTGTGTGTGTGTGTGTGTGTGTGTGTGTGTGTGTGTGTGTGTGTGTGTGTGTGTGTGTGTGTGTGTGTGTGTGTGTGTGTGTGTCCACCTTTGACCCAGTAAGTTAAGTAAGTATTCCATTGGTAAGAAATTAAGTATCACTTTGTCAAGTCAAGTCAGATTTATTTATATAGCACTTTTTACAATGAAGCATTGTCTCAAAAGAACTTTACAATTTTAGATTATCTTCTAATATCTAATGCCAAACCCAAATCCCAAGCCTAAGGTGACAGTGGCAAGGAAAAACTCCCTAAGCGTTATGAGGAAGAAACCTTGGGAGAACCAAGACTCAAAAACGTACCCAAGCTCCTTTTGTGGCGTAGATGATAAATGTAAGAATGAAACTAATTTATCTAAACAAATAAGTCTTATAGTGATAGTTCAAATAAAATAATGTAAAATATGCATATTGGCATGATGTAGTCCGATACACAGAAAACTCCTCAGTGTCACAGAGTGAACCGGAGGAGGGAGAGAGTTACTGCCCTCTGGTGTAACTCTTTGTGCCAGTCAGAGAGTGTTGGGGGCTTGTCAGAAATACATTTCATCAAAATGGCTTTAGTGCAGCATAGGTTAACAAACACAGTGATTTCCTCTCATTTATCTCGTTAATATTAAAATCCAGAACTCCCATAATAAAACAGAGTGGGTCCATTGTCAGCTTATTCCCAAATATAAATTTTAATTTAGATAAAACCTTTCCCCAAAAATCTGAATATACCTGCAGGTCCAAATCCAGTGCACAAAATCAGCTCCCCTCATCCCACATTTTAAGCAATGATCTGGCTTATTAGTATTCATCTTATTCCGGAGCCGTGGAGTAATTTGTAATCTATGAAGTAATCTAAAGAGGACCTCCTTAGCCCTGTTGACAATGGATATATCATTAGCGTACTGCCATATCGTCGTCCATGTTACTTTGTAATTTTGGAGTCCAAGATCATTATTCCATATTTGTAATGTTATATCTGTATTTGTCCTACTACTCTCGTGAAGCACCACATAACAGCGTCCACTGATAGCCCTCGTGTATGATTAACGTTTTTCTTTTCGGAGTGTATCATATTAGGCAGTGTACGACAGTGTTGTGTTAAAGGTGGAACATTACCGTAAAACAGCTATGCTTGTGAGAGTGACGGTAACGAGCATGTTGCATTAGCGGTTGGTGCAAAATCATTCATTAAAGAAATACTTAAACACACCAAGGAGTCTTTCACTGCATGCCCGGGATTATTACATGTTGTCAGAAGCTAGTGAACTATCTTCTAGTCGAAAATGGCGAAGTTTACACCATCATGTTTCGAGAAACCGGGTGAGTGGGCAGAGTGGAAGAAACACTTCACTCGCTATCGGACAGCGACCAAGCTGGGTAAAGAGGAGGGCAGCGTGCAGGTGAGCAGTCTCATCTATGCCCTAGGCAGGAAGGCTGACAACATTTTTAGCTCTTTCACTTGACCAGAAGGTGGAGATACGAGCTATGATGTTGTCATGACCAAGTTTGATGCCTACTTTACTCCGAAGGGTAACGTCCGAGCCTGTTCCACCAACCAGACAGGCTATCATGAGAAAGTTATGACTCTCCTTAGAGACACTAACACTTATGAGCCCCTGAAACGAGATCCTGGTAGTGGGTACAAGAAGAGGGTGATAGATTGTCTGAAGCTTTTAGAACAGGACAAAGCGATTGACCGGCCTCTGTACCACAGATTATACCCAGGGGAGGCTACACCTAGTCTGTATGGTTTACCTAAGATACATAAACAGGATGTGCCATTGCGGCCCATTGTGTGTATGATCAACTCAGTCACCTACAACATCGGCAAGTTTCTGGCATCGATCCTCAACCCGTTGGTAGGCAGCACGGATCATCACATCCAGAACACCATGGATTTCGTGGATAAGGTGAGGGACCTCAATATGGAGACGGATGAAACAATGGTCTCGTTTGATGTCACATCTCTCTTCACGTGCGTTCCAGTTGCTGAGGCAGTAGAGGTAGTCCGAGTGAAACTACAGGATGACCCCACTCTCAGCAATAGGACCACCCTTAACTCGGACCAGGTGTGTTAGCTTCTGGAGCTGTGTCTTCAATCCACCTATTTCACATACAGAGAGCAGTACTATAGGCAGA
>JAJAGP010007955.1:0-10298 GCA_025084515.1 Ancistrus triradiatus
GTGTGTGTGTGTGAGCGTGTTAGCCTCCTGCTTTACTTTCTGTTGAATCTTGTCTGTCACATATTAATTAAAATCAATAATTACAGTAATAATTCTGTTAATATTGAGGATTAATTGTAGTGGAATCGGATGAATCTTTCTATGTGTGAATGTAATGATGATATATGTCAGTGATTACAATATTAGAGATAAAGGATAGGTTTATTGGGGAAAACTGTACAATTGAAAGGAGGCTCTAGTTCCCCTGTTAGGCCGCCTCTAGCCTGGATACAAGATGAGATAATGTTGATCATGGAGGGATACAGATTCTGTGTGGTATCCTGTGGTACATTTACCCACAGATGTTACAGCTGGGCCTGTAGCTCCTGGACACTCATAGGTTGCCAAAGCTGGCGTCCCAGCTGGTCCCATAAAAGCTTGATTAGTGATAAATATGGCAACCGGGCACGTCAAGGAAGAGTTACCATCTGGAGAGTGACATTCCTGTTAAACCGAAGCTGTGTGTTTGAGTGTTTATCCTGCTGAAAAATGCCAGCTGGAAGCCCTGCCATGGCAACACAAGATATGGCCGCAGGAGGTCCTGCACATAACGCTGAGTTGTTAGTGTCCCTTGTATCACTACTAGGGGTGACCAACTGCTGTAGTCGATGGCTCCCCAGATCATCACACCAGCAGTTGAGGCAGAGTATTGCTCCAGAGCAAAGGAGCTTACCAAGAGGCCTCCATGCTCGAACCCGACTGTCATCAGATCCCAAACAGAATCTGGATTCATCACTAAAGACAATATGGGTCCAGTCCGGAGCAGGACAGGTTTATTGTTCATGACTCCACTGCAAACAAAGGTGACGGTGGCTGGATGTTAATGGCAGGACACGTAATGGGTGCCGAGACAACAAATTTCCTTCTGCTAAGCTCTGGAAAGCTCCAGAGTGTGTAGTGGTCAGGGGTGTGTAGTGAACGGGTGTGTAGTGAAGGTGCCCCCTGTGTCTGGATGCTGGATAACCAAACTGTCTCCATCTCTGATTGTAACAGTATTGTACTTTTGTGTTGTGTATTGTGTGTGTTGCGTACAGTGCACTGGATGTGTGAACGGGTTAACGATGAGGAGGCATATTAATTAAAGGAGCCATTAACGTGTCGTCTTCAAAGGGTTAATAAAAATAATTCAGCACTCTGTGACCCTTCGCGACCCCAGCGCTTCTCTCCGTCTTTTTAATAAATCCGTGCAGCTGCGCAACGTTTAAATGGGTCCCCCTCTCTCGCCTTCCCCTGCCTTGGTGGACAGCCATGAATCCTGCCTTTGTGTGGAGTTTCCTATCCTCACTCCTTTCTCTCTCTCTGTGTTCTGGGGGCAGGGTGGTGGAGCGGGGTGGCAGTCGGGCGGTGGGGTGTGGAGGGCAGGGGAGGGGAGGGAATGGTGAGGGGGTGGGGGGGCGAAAACTTGGACGGAGGTCCAGTGCAGCTGGGGAAGAATAGAAGGAGAGAGAAAGATGGAGCTGGTGGAATGAATGGCTCATTGTGGCAGCTCGGAGCATATCTGTGCTGAGCGGCCGAAGGAAAGACTCCAGTTACTGCAATTGTGTGAGAGAAACATCTAAAGGAAACTGATAGGGGAGAGCAGGGGGCTTTACATCGGGGGATTAGGGTGAAAAAGAGGCAGAGAGAGAGATGGAGGCAGGGGTAAAAGGATCTCTCCGGTCCCCCCGTGTACCTCTGCAGGTATTTCGAACTCTGAGATACTCAGTGCAGGTGTCACTGCAATATTGAGTATTTACATCAATGACTTAGCCAGCTTAGGAAACGTTTTTCTACACTTTGGCTACAAGTCACCAAAGGTACATTGGCATGTTTGACCGAAAATGAGAAGCATCAGTAACTGTCAACCATGGTGGTGGTTTGATTGCGATGACAGAGGGAAGAATAGATTTGAGAGACCACCAGTAGAGAGAATCGTTTGATCCACTGACAAGCACGAGCATCTCCCACAATTTCATTATCCACCATCCAGACACAGGGGGCACCTTCCCTACACACCCCTGTCCATTTCCAGGTGCCAGAAGGAAATTTGTTGTCATGGCACCCATTACGTGTCCTGCCATTGACAGCCAGCCACCGTCACCTTTGTTTGCAGTGGTGTCATGAACTAGGAACCTGGACAGCTATGGACTGGAACTGTATCGTCTTTAGCAATGAATCCAGGTTCTGTTTGGAATCCGATGACGGAGGGGTTCTGGTATGGAGGCCTTGTGGAGAGCGCTTCAATCCTGCCTTTGCTGTGGAGCAACACAATCTGGGGATCTGGGGAGCCATCGAATATGACAGGCGATCACCCCTAGTAGAGGTACGAGGGACAATAACAGATCAGGACATCCTGCAGCCAAATGTTTCCTCTCATGGCAAGGCTTCCAACTGGCATTTTTCAGCAGGATAAGGCTCACCCACACACAGCAAGGGTTTAACAGGAATATCTCCATCAGATTGGAACGCTTCTCTGGGCTGCTCGGTTGCCGGATTTATCACCACTTGAGCATTTCTGGGACCAGCTGTTACATCTGTGGGTAAATGTACCACAGGATACCATGTAGAACCTGTACACTTCCATCATCAACTATATCTCATCTTGTATCCAGGCTAGAGGCGGCCTAACAGGGGAGCTAGAGCCTCCTTTCAATTGTACAGTTTTCCCCAATAAACTTATCCTTTCACTCTAATACTATAATCACTTACATAAATCATCATTACATTCACACATGTAAAGATTCATTCGATTCCACCGACTCTTTCATGGTGAGTTATTTTGTCACCAAGGGTAGGATAAAGAACATGCTGTACTGTCGTGATCTAATTCTTATGTGGGTTTTGTAGCAGTTCTCAGTGTTACAGAAACGGCTGCGGTTAAACCATCTGGACATTCTGATCTTGCCTTAGGTTAGGATATTTAGGCCAGTTCTTGTTATTGCTGTACCCTTTATATACTTCTCCCCTCTGCCCTTACTAAACCAACTATTTCCTGCACTGTTGTCTCCCAGGTATCCCTGGATACAACAAAGAATTACTTAGCTGAGATTAGTTAGCCGATAAGAGAAATACCTTACAGTAAGCATTCTGGGTTTTCCAAAGAAAGATTGTGTGTGGACTGTATTGTCCCCTAAGCCGTTAAAGTACGGACAGAGTGACCGAAAGGTCTAGGTTCAAATCCCACCTCTCTTCAATCTTCCACTGATGGATCCCTTTCACCCCACAATTCCTTTTGGAGTTGGTAAGATTGCTTCATTTTTGTTTAGTCTCTGTTGCTACTAACTGTGAATTTCTTTGTATTAACTGTAAGGATGCTCAAAATTGTGTGGCTTGTTTATTTCTAAAACGTTTAAATCCCATACATTAAACGTGCAGAAGTTTGGTTAAGAGTTTACCAACCTGGAGACATAACCCCTACTTGCTTACATAGGAATGACCTAAATGGCCTTCAGAAAAATCAGGTGTGGCCATTTATATAAACCATATGTTTTCACTAGTTTGGTTGTAGTTCGGTGGTTTTGAATTTAGAAATCTTAAGTTTGTTTGCCAAGGAGAAAAGACTTCAGCCATGAACCGAGACAAAACTACTTCTGCTTATCAAATCTCAGCATAGTTATGAAGTCTATCAAAGAGAAGGAGAACATTCATGATAAAAATGGATGGGAATTCAGCCCATTTTGATCAGAGATCTCAGGAGTTAACAATCATGGTCCAGTAAATCATGTTACCCTCCACCAGGCTTTATCGTTGATTTTGGGTTTTCATGTTGATCTGCAGAGATTTCTTTCCCTACTACTGTATTATTGTACATTTTTGTGTTCCATTATAGTGAGCATATTTCACACATGGCTTCTTTCCACCTTCTTGGGTAAGTTCTGCCATCGATTCCCAATCATGTCATAGTCTGATAAGTCTGATGATTCCAAAACCTTCTTTCATTTCATGAAGGTTGATTTTTGTTATGGATCATTTTGTGATATCCAGTGTCTTTTCAGTGTCTTGTTTCCTGGCTAAGAAACTCTGGCTTGTTGATATTTAGTATTGTCTGTGTGAATATTTCCACACCACCACAAAAACAATAACAGAACCACCACCAATACTTACCGTCCGAACGATAATTCTCTCCTCCAAACAACTTGTTTTTAGATAAAGAGTTCAGGGTCATTGTTTTAAATATGCACATTGGCTATCAGTGTCCCACCCCTGCTCCCACACTTTGTGGTCTTTCTTTCTTTCTTTTCATTCGTTCTTTTATATTTATTACTTTTCTTTTTTCTCAATATTCTCTTTAGATAGCTTTTTCCTTTTTTGTTTCATGTTTGTCCTGTTTTATAAACAGTTATTTATCAGTTCTGTTCCCTCTGTTAGTCTGAAGGCCATAGTCTGAATGATGATGTTTTACAGCAAGAATGAGAAAATGGAACCATTTTACCTCAAACAATGAGGATAAACAAATCAATCACAATAATACACTTGAGGTTCAGATTAGTAGTACTTTTACTTAGTCAGGAAGTGTGTAGAAACAGGAAATGTAAAGGCTGGGTTTTTAGTGCTAGTGAGGGGGTTTTGAGCGTCTGACTCTATTTCCGCCTACAACATGCTATTAACCTCGCTAATGTGCAAACGAGCTGCTTTAATTATCCACTTATCATTCTTACTGTAGCAGTATAGAGCTGAATGTGTGTGTGTGTGTGTGTGTGTGTGTGTGTGTGTGTGTGTGTGTGTGTGTGTGTGTGTGTGTTTTGTAACATGACAATGGGGCTCTGTTTTCTCTCTATTTCCCCCAAGCACTCTCTCACTCTGTCTCTCTCTCTGTCCCAACCTCTCTTTCTCTTAATGCCAAATCTAGGCCTCAAATCAGTAGCCTGGGGTGACAGTGGCAAGGAAAAACTATCAAAGATGCATCAAAAAGAAACTTCTAAAGGAGCCAGGCTGTAAACTGAACACTGAACTCTTTAGAGTCGTCATACAGTGGAACCATTCCAGATATTCGAGACTCATCAGACCATGCGATGATTTTCCAATCTTCTATCATCCAGTTTTGGTGAGACCGTGTGAATTGTAGCCTCGGTTTCCTGTTCTTAGCTGACAGGAGGGGCACCCAGTGTGATCTTCTGCTGCTGTAGCCCATCTGCTTAAAGACTTGATGTGTTTAGAGATGCTCCTTTCCATCAACAAGCCATTTTCACCTAGAAAACTGCCCTCACTGGATGTTTTGTCTTTTTCGGAACATTGTCTCTTAAACCCTAGAGATGGTGCTGTGTGGAAAAATCCTAGGAGATCAGCAGTTTCTGAAATGCTCAGCACTGATAACAATGCCACGTTCAAGTCACTTAAATCCCCTTTCTTCCCCATTTCTGATGCTCGGTTTGATTCAGCAGCTTGTCTTGATCATCTCTACATACCTAAATGCTCTGCTGCCTTATGATTGGCTGATTAGATAATTACATTAACGAGCAGTTGAACAGGTGAATATTAATGGAGTGGTTGATATTTAATAGTATTTAAAAGTCAGTTGAGATGCATGACATTAGAAGTTTAATGCAGCAAGATGAACAGAATGAGAGAGAGAGAGAGAGAGAGAGAGAGAGAGAGAGAGAGAGAGAGCAGTGGTGAGGAAATGCAGAGATGATGTGGAAATATTCAGACAAGCACAAAAGCTTCTTTATTACTAACCACGACACGCAAACAGCAAAACAACTGCTCTCTCAAAGTCATTCTGATTCCCAGTGTGGCATGTCTTCTAAATGTTATAGAAATAATTATATTATTATTATTATTATTATTATTATTATAGCTACATTTATTTTATTATTAATAATTTATTATTATTTATTATTGAGTTATTATTGAACAACAAAACAACAACAACAACAACAACAACAATAATAATAATAATAATAACAATATATAATAATATATAATAATATAATAATAATAATAATAATAATAATAATAATAATAAAAAATATTATTAGTAGTAGTATTCTTCTTCTTCTTCTTATTATTATTATTATTATCATTATCATTATTATTATTATTATTATTATTATTATTATTATTATTATTAATTTATTAATTTATTAATTAATTTTAAAAATTATTCAACGATACTTTCTCAGCTTTGTAGGTTTTTTGTTCCATCCATCCCATTTCTCTCATGTCATTTCTGTCATTTTTTGGCCCTTTCTCAGCCCCTAACTCTATCTCTCAATCTCTACCCCCCCTCGCTTCAGTCTCTTGCCCTTTCTCAGAGTGAACTCTACCCCCAGGCTCCATGTGACTCAGAGAGGCAGACCGGGTCATGCTGCTCCCCTCATCATAAATTTTAATTCTTCTGTAAAAAAAATCCCACACAATGAACAAAAGAACCTACACTGAGCCCTGTCGTGTCATGGTGCGGGGAATTTAGAGCCCAGGATGCTGATGGATTCGTAAATTCAGATTTCCTGACTGCTTCTGATACACACAAACAGCGTGACGCCCATGCTCCATGTTCATCATGTTACTGAATCACTCTGGAAATGATGGATGGATAAATATGTAGATAGATGAACACTCATCTCTGCACCTAGATGGATGAATGAACTTCTTCTTGTTGTACTCACAGTGGAATCCCTCTCTCTTTTCAGATGCAGACGGAAGATTCACCTGGGAATGGATGGATGACAGAAATGTTTCTTCTCCAAAAATTAAGTTATCTTGGTCATATCTACAGCTGAGGCTTTCTCTTCAAATGCAGATGGAAGATCCACATCTAGCTTACTAACTGATAGATGCAGATGAAAGAGATTCTTTTTTATTAAGCACTTAAATGAATACCAGTCATGAACATACAGTATGTGAAGGTTTGTGAAGCCCCAACAGTTACATCCAAAAACCCCTTCATAACCCACTGGTATAGCAGAAATTACTATAACCCCAAATCAGAAAACGTTGGGACGGCATGGAAAATGCAAATGTAAAAACATGCAGTGTTTCTTACATTTAGTTTGACTTTTATTTTATTGCAGACAGTATGAACCTGAGATGTCGTGTTTTTATTTCTGGTAAACTTCATTTATTTTGTTAATAAACATCCATTCCTGCATTTCAGGCCTGTAACACATTCCAAAAAAAGTTGTGACAGGGACAATTTAGAGCTTGTAATGAGATTAAACAAAACCTAAATAAAGATGTGATTTCAAACAGGTGATTATAATCCTGATCTGGTACAAAAGCAGCATCCACGAAAGACCTGAGTTTTTGAGAAGTAAAGATGATCAGAGGATCTCCAGTTTATCAACAAATGTGTAAGAAAATGATTGAAATGTTAAAATCAATGTTCCTCAAAGAAAGATGGGAAGGGATTTATATATTTCTCCCTCTACAGGGCATAATATCATTAAACCATTCAGAATCTGGAGGAATTTCAGCATAAAGGATAGGGGCACAAGCCTAAACTGAAGAGGGGCGATCTCCACTCCCTCAGACACCACTGCATCAAGAACCGTCATTCATCAATAGCTGATAGAACCACATGTGCAAGGGATTCCTTTATCAAACCTTTATCAAGCTAAATTCACAAATGCACAAAAGAGTTAAATTCACAAATACCACTTAAAATGTTACTGTGCTAAAAAGAAGCCTTATGTTATAACTATGTCCAGAAGGGGCGTCGACTTCTCTGGGCTCGAAGGCATCTGGGATGGACCATCACACAGTGGAGACGGGAATTGTGCTCAGACTCATCAGATCTTTCTTGGACCAAAACAAAAAGGACCATCCAGACTGTTATCAGGAACAAGTCGAAAAGCCAGGCTCTGTCATGGTATGGGGTCGGGTCAGGGCCCTTGGTAAAGGTCATTTACACTTCTGTGATGCAGCATTAATGCAGAAAAGTACACTGAGATATTAGAGCAGCATAAGCTGCCTTCAAGACGACATCTTTATCAGGAACGTCCATGCATTTTTCAACAAGACAAAATCATAAAAAGTTTGGACTGAAATATCTAAATCCCTTCCAGTATTTATTTGAGGATCGTTGTTTTTTTTATCATTTTCTTATACATTGGGTGATAAACTGGAGATCCTCTGCTAATCTTTACTCTTCGAAGACTCAGCCTTTCGCAGATAATGCTTTTGTCTAAAAACATGGTACAAAATCAATCTCTACCCAGGACTCTGATGGACTGGACACACCAACATTTTGAGATAGGTTCTCACAATCCTGACCAGGAAAAATTGTTAAAATGTGAGAAGGTTTGTTTGTTTGACCGTTTGTTTGTTAATACAGTATGTGGGACTGCGTTGATACAGTGGTTAGAGTACTGGACTATGGACCAGAAGGTCCAGGGTTCAAATCGGAACCAATAACCCCTTGGGTACTTATGTAAAGTCCTTAACCCATTGTACATCTTGGATTGTACACCTGTACGACTGTATCAGTGGTAAGCCACTCTGTGTAAGAATATAAAGCTATAGGGCCTGTCTTATAGCTTGTGTATTCAGGGCACACTGGTAGCTGTCATCTTTGTTGGCTCTGCATCTGGGCACGATTAAAAGAGGAACAGGACGTTATAAGGTTCAGGTATTACGTAGTATATCCTATAGGTTAGCGTATTTGGGGGAGGGTTTGATCTTTGTCGTAAGGTGGATGACTTTCGGTTTTGTGCTGTCTTAAACGGAAGTGTGAATGGTGCATTGTGCTCGCGGGAGGTCAGCCATGACGCGTCTGTCATTCCGATACGAGAAAGAGAGAGGAAAGAGAGAGGAAAGAGACAGAGACACACAGACATGCTGACGGTTGTGGGATCTGTGCGTCTGCGCAAAGTGTAATTAGCCTCGCGCTCCATGATCCGCGCGACCCCCAGCGTCATTAACACTGGTGGCCTCGAGCAAGAAGCGGCTCTTTGATGCCTCTCTGAATGCTCTTTATTCTCTCATCACCCCGGCCCTCGCGCTGCCACCGATAACCTGCAGAGCGCGAGCCAGCAGGTTGGCTCTACGCTGATTAGCGCGCGCACAATGAAGGACACATGAGCGCCATTATTAGTCACTAATTAGGTCAAGCACTGTCGTGTGTGTGTGTGTGTGTGTGTGTGTGTGTGTGTGTGTGTGTGTGTGTGTGTGTGTGTGTTGTACAGGAAGCCTGAAGCTTGGATGCGCAAATCATGTCTCAGGTGACTTACGCACCCTCCAAACATCCACAGATGCGGATTTACTTTATTTCTAAAAGAGTGTGGATCTTTGGATTGTTAAATGTTTATAGAACATTTTTATAACAATTCATTCTACATGTACATAGGGATTTTTTGTGCAGAATTTTGCGAAACAAAAACAGGTTTACATTTAGTTATTTAGCAGATCTTCTTATCCAGTCAAGTCAAGTCAGATTTACAACCCGAAATCAGAAAAAAAGTTGGGGCGTTATGTAAAATGCTAATAAACGTACTGTTTCTTGCGTTTTCTTTGACGTGAATCACTCAATAGGTGATTATAATACTGATTTATTCCAAAAGCAGTATCCAAGAAAGGCTGAGTCTTTGAGGAGTAAAGATGGGCAGAGGATCTCCAGTTTATCAACAAATGCATGAGAAAATTATTGAAATGTTTAAAAATAATGTTCCTCAAACAAAGACTGGAAGGGATTTATATATTCACCCAGCTACAGTTCATAATATCATTAAACGAGTCAGTATCTGCAGGAATTTCAATGAGTAAAGGGTAAGGGCCCAAGCCTAAACTGAAGAGGGGTGATCTTCGATCCCTCAGATGGAACCGTCATTCATCAATAGCTGATAGAACCACATGGACAAGAGATTACTTTATCAAACCTTTATCAAGCTCTAAGATACAGAAATACATTTACAAATGCCACTTAAAACGTTGCTGTGCAAAAAGAAAGCCTTATGTTATAACCATGTACAGAAGCAGCGTCGACTTGTCTGGGCTTGGAGGCATCTGGGATGGACCATCACCCAGTGGAAACAAGGATTGTGCTCAGACCCATCAGTATAACAAACCTTTTTGGACCAAAGGGACCATCCAGACTGTTATGAAGAACAAGTCCAAATGCCAGGCTCTGTCATGGTATGGGGTCGGGTCAGGGTCCTTGGTAAAGTTCATTTACACCTCTGTGATGCAGCATTAATGCAGAAACGTACACTGAGATTTTAGAGCAACATACAGTGGTGCTTGAAAGTTTGTGAGCCCTTTAGAATTTTCTATATTTCTGCATAAATATGACCTAAAACATCAGATTTTCACACAAGTCCTAAAAGTAGATAAAGAGAACCCAG
>JAJAGP010007956.1:0-10289 GCA_025084515.1 Ancistrus triradiatus
GGCCGACCACTCCTGGGAAGGTTCACCACTGTTCCATGTCTTCGCCGTTTGTGGATAATGGCAGAAATGGCTTTATAACCCTTTCCAGACTGATAGATCTCAATTACTTTCTTTCTCAATTGTTCCTGAATTTTTTTGGATCTTGGCATGATGAGTAGCTTTTAAGGATCTTTTGGTGTACTTCACTGTTTCAGGAAGGTCCTGTTTAAGTGAAGTAATGATTGAGCACAGGTGTGGCAATAATCAGGCCTGGGTGTGGCTTTAGACAGTGAACTCAGGTGTGATGAACCATAATATGTTTTAACAAGGGGGGGGGGGGGGGCAATCACTTTTTCACACAGGGCCATGTAGGTTTGGATATTTTCTCCCTTAATAATAAACACCTTCATTTAAAACCTGTTTTTTCTTTTACTAATATTTAAATTGGTTTGATATTCCGAAACATTTAAGTGTGACAAATATGCAAAAAAATAGGAAATCAGGAAGGGGGGAAACACTTTTTCACACCACTGTATGTGTCAAAGTAACATCCACATGAATGCCAGGATCCAAGGTTCTGTGAAATTGCAATTTTGTCTGAACAGCATATTATATGGCATATTTAGCAAAGCCATATGCTATGCTTATACCGTTATTGACTATTTACTAAATGGACGTACTGTATATGCAAATGAATGTTGTCCGAATAGACATTATGTAGTGCATACCTGTATATAGAATTTTAAAATTGTCCAACATGTACTGCCATATTGAATAATAAAGTATAAAACAATATTTCACCACATAACGAACCTTTAAATCATCTTGCAGGAAGAACAGAGATGACAGATGTAAAAGTATTATTTAAGCATCTGTAGGTATATACAGTTGAACCCTGCTATTTGAATGAATCTCTTTCTGGAAAATAATTCAAATAGGAAATATTTGGATAATGGGACACTATGGAAATATTTCTACCAAGTTCCTGTACATTTAAAACCCCACGTACCCGACGTCAATGATGTCAGCGTAATATAGTGGCACAAAATACTCTTTGCAGTCTGTTATCTATGGATTGGACATGCCTCTATAACACGAGCAGGGTCTTGTTCAGCACATGTACCACACATATAGCAGGGTCTTTATTCTGATATGGGGTTGTATATTAACACCACAATATACAACCCCATATCAGAAAAAAATGCTGTGACTTTAATTTCATTGCAGACAGTATGACCCAAGATATTTCATGTTTTGTCTGGTCAACTGCATTTCATCTGTTATTATACACCCATTCGTACATTTCAGGCCTGCAACACATTCCAAAAGAAGTCATGAGGTAAAATAAGAAACAAAAAATACTAAATAATGATGTGATTTCAAACAGGTGACATCAACAGGTAATTATAATCATTACTTGGTAGAAAAGGAGTATCAACAAGTACATGAGAAAATTAATGTAATGTTTAAAATCAATGCTTCTCAAAGAAATGGGGATTTGCATATGTCTTCCTCTATGGCACTTGATAACATTAAATGATTCAAGGGATCTGGAGGAATTTCAGTGCATAGAGGGCAAGGACACAATCCTAAACTGGAGAGGCGTGATCTCTGAACCCTCAGACGGCACTGCAACAAGAACCACCATTCATCAATACCTGATAGAACCACACGGGCAACAGAATACTTTGGCATCTTTGGCAAGCACTACAATACAGCTTTACATTCACAAATGCCACTTATAACCTTACTTTTCAGGAGACTTATGGTAACCATGTCCAGAAGTGCCATCGACTGCTCTGGGTTCGGAAGCATCTGGAATGGATCATCACACAGTGGAAATGTGTATTGTGCTCAGACAAATCTTTTTCTTGGAAGAAATGGACAGCCTGTGCTCTGAACCAAAGATAGAGAAGATCATCTAGACAAAGCCAGGCTCTGTCATGTTATGGGGTTGGGTCAGTGCCCTTGGAAGCATTAATGCAGAAAAGTACATTGAGATTTTAGAGCAAAATAAGCTGCTTTCAAGACGACAAAGACAAGATAATGCAAAACCACATGCTGCACACATTACAAAGGCATGACCATGGAAGAAGAGGGTACGGGTACGGTCCGGCCTGCCCCTAATATGAATCGCAGAGAATTTTGAGACGAAACTGCAACAACAACAACAGCCTTGTATTGTTTCAAGTCAAGTCAAGTCAGATGTATTTATATAGCGCTTTTTTACAATGGAGCATTGTCTCAAAGCAACTTTACAAGTTTAGATTATCTCCTAATAACTACGTCCAATCCCAAATTCACACCTTACGCCATGTTTGCAGGAAGAATGGAACAAAATAACATCTGAAAAACCTCAGCGCTTGAAATCCTCTGTGCTAAAATGTCTTTTAAGTGTTAAAATAAAGAATGACCAATACGTTCTTTATCGTCCCAACGTTTTTTGGAGTGTGCTGCAGGCTGGAAATGCAGGGATGGATGTATATTAAAAATGAATTGAAGTCGACCAGACAAAACATGAAAATTCTTGGGTTCATACTGCCTTAAATTAAAGTAACACTGCATTTTGATTTGCATTTTCCATACTGTCCCAACTTTTTCTGATTTGGGGTTGCAAAATAAACAACCAGTAACGACTGAATAAAACTAAAGTTTCTGTTATTTATTGAAACAACAGTCATGCAGGGCACATGTAGAGGCAAGAAGTCATTTGGAAAACCGTCTTCTGCTATTTTCCCCAGATCCGCCATTCATCATAGCTGGTTAGTGGTTTAAATAGCAGGATAAGGAATTAAAATATTCCATACATCATAGCAAGAATTAGGAAACCAGGGTTCAACCGTATTCCCTTTAATATAATGATACAGTGTGTTAATGGTACAAAATGAATTTGATTTTGGTCCAGGACTTAACTACGCACTATTTACAATTAGAGTATGATCACAAACGTCTACGGTCTAGACATTAAGAACACACATTACTGTAAGACATTTAACATTCAGTGATAGAAAATGCTCTACAGACTCCTGATGTGCTTTAGTCGCTCTGCATATTGTGTATGCAAATAACGCAAACTACAGGGTGGTTAATAAACAAGCTCAGTGACAGCAGACCAGCAGATCACAACACATGAAGCTACCTACACCAGCAAAGCCTGAAAGGAAGCAGAAGGTGCTTATTTTGTGCTGAATTGAGGCTTGTTGTTTGTAAATGATTCTGTTTCTAGTTTGAGGCGCTCTACATTGGAACATTTTATCTTGGTACATATGAACCAAATCTATCCGAGATACTAAAGTTTAACAATAAATACAAAACATAATGTAGTTTTACATAATGTAAAATCAAACCCTGTTGAAAGTGTCACATTTCAAGCTGGTCATGTTTAAAAACGAAACCAACCCCACTATTACAGCACTGTAACAGCCACAACGCTAAGCAGTGTTATGATGGGCAATACTTTTTGTATCACTGTTGAAAGATTCAATTTGGCTGCAGATATTCTAATGAAACCCTGAAATCTGACTTAGACTCAATATCTTTACCTCTGTTAATGCCCAACAATTATGTACTCCAAGGTTTACCACAGCTGGTTGCTCTTTGGTTAGATTAACAGTTCCTTTACCTAAACAGTAATACTTTCTTCAGCTACACTACACATCCTTTACTCACAGTTTGACACATCAGTTGTCTTTGTGCTGCTGGTTATAACATGGTTCATTTTCCCTCTGGTCTCCGAGAGTGACAATCATGTCAAACCGTGCCTGTGGTAATACAAGTCTAGAATCTGGAACGGGACCAAAATGCAAAATAAATAAATAAATAAATAAAAAAAGGTGTGTACTCTACATCCGTGAGCCATGAATCTGGAACAGCTGCAAAATGACCAATAAAAAGGATTATGAGAACAAATATGACAGTTATTTACATGAATTTTACCAAAAAAGCTAAACAGGCAATCTGATCAGAAGAAAACATTTATATTTATGCCATTTAGCAGACGCCCTTATCCAGAGCGACATACAAATGGTACAGTCTTACAATCCAAGCAATTGTGGGTTAAGGGCCTTGCTCAAGGACCCAACAGTGGCAGCTTGGCAGAGGTGGGAGTTGAACCCTGGACCTTTTGGTCCACAGTCCAGTTCCTTAACCGCTAGGCTACCACAGTCCCACAAGAGGGAAAACCTTCTCCACAAGGAGATGCAGGTGAAGATGGCAGTGACTAAATGACTTTATGGAGCTGAGACTGTCAGACAAGAAAGCTCGCTAGTGATGTCATGTACATAATAGTGCAAATTGAGCATCATGGTCAAATAACATGTTTGTTTATTTTTAATCCATAATCTGAAAGAAATAAGCTGAAATACACTAGCTGAAAAAAATGTGGGCACCGATTCTACAGTAATGACTGATGACTGTTACTTCAGCCTTACTCAATGGTAACAGGTTAACACAGGCATTGAATCTCAGCAGATAAACAGTGGCAGTAGAATGGGATATACTGCATACCACATTGACCCCCTGTATGACACCTTCATAGGTTTCCACCTCCCCAAAAAATCAGACAATTCACTTTATGCATTGCCCTCCTAAAACAATGTCTGCCGACTATGTTTCAGAACATGGCTGGCTTATACAGAGCTTAGCCCACCATAGCCCAATCAGAAACCCTTACGATGAACTGAAATGCCAACTGTGAACAGATGTTATTGCGCAGTCGTATTTCAAAATCTAGCAGAAAGCCTTCTCAGCATAGTGAAAGACACTGTAGCAATACTCGTATTTTCGGTGTCCACAAACATGTTTCTATACTTTGTGTTTATTATTTCTGAAAACTGTAACGTGCAGTATATTACTGTTTATTACTCGATTTCATGGAGAAAATCAAGAAAGCATGTAATTTGACCAAAGGATGCCTTTTGCGTAAGACTACACTTAAGACTTGCGTAACACTGCAGTTTCGAAATGTTGATGATTTCTGAAATGTAGAGGAGTTTCCACAGAAACAGTACCAATGCTCCGTCTTCTTTAACTTCTGTTTTTCTTTCAGCTGCTCCAACTGGGTAGCTGATCATCCATCTCCATCTCACCCTGTCTTCTGCAACTTCGTACAACCACCTGCATATCCTCCCTCACCACATCCATAATCCTCCTCTTTGGCTTTCCTCTTCTCCTGCCTGGCATCTCCATCCACAGCATCCTTTTCCTGATAAACCTCACATGCCTCTTCTGCACGTCACTAAACTGTCTCAGTCCCACCTCTCTCATCCTACTTATACTGCCAATAATACAGGCACTCCCCGTTTTATTTTACATTTACATTTACAGCATTTAGCAGACACCCTTATCCAGAGCGACTTACAATTGCTACAGTCTTGATACATACAAGCAATTGTGGGTTAAGGATCTTGCTCAAGGACCCAACAGTGGCAGCTTGGCAGAGGTGGGATTTGAACCTTGGACCTTTTGGTCCACAGTCCAGTTCCTTAACCGCTAGGCTACCACAGTCCCAAAAAGCTTAATGTACAAATAACCCTTTGGACCACACATTCATCATTTCAGCAGTAGAGCTTACTTATGACCAGTAGTAAATAAGAAAAGTTTAGTGTTCGTAGGTCATTATTTTAGAACATTAAACCATGTTAAGCTTTGTTCATATTAAGCGTTAGACTCTCCCGGCTAATGCAGCATTTGGGCTAGAAATCCACAGACAGCTACACTGTACACTGCTGAAGTTCAATATCATGCTGATGCTTTAGATGTTTTGCCATGTTCCCACACATATTGCATTTAGTCTACTCCACCTTCACCACCTCTACTCCTTGCAATCGCACCATTCCGCCAATCTGCCTCTTATTCCTATACATGTACTCCTTGCTTCTACTGACTTTCATTCCCTTTCTCTCCGGTGCATACCTCCAGTTCGCCAGGCTTGCTGCAACATGCTCCCTACTCTCACTACAGATCACAATGTCATCTACGAACACCCAAAGAAATCCATGGACACTCCTGTATGGGGGGGGGGGGGGGTGGGGGGGGGATCTTATCTGTCAACCTTATCTGTCCACCACCGCACCTTCGGATTTCTCTAGACTTTGCTCATAACCATACATCACATACAGTGAACTTTGAAAGTTTGTGAAACCCTTTAGGATTTTCTATATTTTTTGGCACAAATGTGACCTAAAACATCGTCAGATTTTCAAACAAGTCCTAAAACAGATAAAAAAGAACCCAGAGTTAAACAATGAAGACAAATATATTATACTTGGTCATTTAGTTATTGGGGAAAATAATCCAATATTACATATTAGTGAGTGGCAAAGTATGTGAACCTCTAGGATTAGCAGTTAATTTGAAGGTGAAATTAGAGTCAGGTGACAGGATGACAATCAGGTGTGAGGGGCCAACCCTTGTTTTATTTAAGAACAGGGATCTATCAAAGTCTGTGCTCTTCACAACAACATGTGTTTGTGGAAGTGTATCATGGGCACGAACAAAGGAGATTTCTGAGGAGCTCAGAAAAACAGAGTTGGATGATGCTCATCAAGGCTGGAAATTGTTACAAAACCAACCTCTCTAAAGAGTTTGGACTCCACCAATCTACAGTCAGACAGATTGTAATTCAAGACCATTGTTACCCTCGAACCCCAGGAGTGGTCGACCAACAAAGATCACTCCAAGAGCAAGGTGTGGTTGTAATAGTTGGCGAGGTCACAAAGAGACCCCCAGGGTAACTTCTAAGCAACTGAAGGCCTCTCTCACATTGGGCTAAATGTTAATGTTCATGAGGCCCACCCATCAGAAGAACCACTGAACAACAATGGTGTGCATGGCAGGGTTGCAAGGGTAGAAAAAAGCCACTGCTCTCCAAAAAGAACATTTCTAAAGATCAACATGGACCCAAGAGCCAAAAAGGCTTAGGGGAAGAATGTTTTGTGATGGGGGGTGAGACCAAAAATAGAACTTTTTGGTTTTAATTTTTTTTTTTTTTTTTTATTTTATTTTTTTTAAAATTTTTTTTGGTTTAAAAGAAAAGCATTATGTTTGGGAGAAAGGAAAAAACATTGCATTCCAGCATAAGAAACCTTATTCCCATACTGTGTGAACGGTGGTGTGTGGTAGTATCAATGGTTTGGGCGCCTGTTTTGCTGCATCTGGGCCAGGATGGCCTTGCCATCATTGATGGAACATGGAATTCTGAAAATATATCAGAGAATTCTAAAGGAAAATATTCAGGACCTCTGTCCATGAAACTGAATCTCATAGAGAAGGATGAAGGGGGTCATGCAGCAAGGTGCACAAGACTGACCCCTAAGCAACAACACAAGTCGTGTTCTACCAAAGGGATGGTTTTAAGAGAATAAAGTTCATGTTTTGGAAAACATGGCCAAGTCAAGTCCTGCTGACCTTAATCCCAGGTCTAATGTTACTAGACAGGACCTAGAAGTGATCAGCTATGTGAGGAAACCCACCAAACAAACATCCCAGAGCGAGCCAGGTTAATGTAGTGAGGAAACCCACCAACATCCCAGAGCTGAAGCTGTTCTGTACGGAGGAATGGGCTAAAATTCCTCCAAGCCGGTGTGCAGGACTGATCAACAGCTACAGGAAACGTTTAGCTGCAGTTATTGCTGCACAGGGGGGTCACAGCAGATACTGAAAGCAAAGGTTCACATACTTTTGCCACTCACTAATATGTAATATTGGATCATTTTTCCTCAATAAATAAATGACCAACTATAATTCTTTTATCTCATTTGTTTAACTGGGTTCTCTTCATTTATTTTTAGGACTTGTGTGAAAATCTGATGACGTTTTAGGTCATATTTATGCAGAAATACAGAAAATTCTAAAGGCTTCACAAACTTCCAAGAATCACTGTATGTAGAGCTGTTTCGTGGGATATCTCCTCTCAGCCTACATTCCACTTCATGCTGTGATTGGTGAACTTGATGCCAATGTAGTCACTGCAGCTCTGCACGAGCCTTATTCTTACATTTCAGTACCAATAATACCGTTCTCCACTCCTCAGGCATCCCTCAATTTTCCAGATTTGGATGAGAACTACAGTTAAGAACTCCACTGCCATCTTTCTTATCCATGTCTCCAATGGTATGTCATATGGACCAACCAACGTTCCACTATTCATTCTCTTCATAGTTGCAATCCATTTGAATATATTCAAACTGTTATACAGGAGTGTTAAATGTGTAAGCATGTATTGTTCTAATAAAGGCTGTCAGGGTATTTCTTTCATTGCACCTTTTTATTAAACTCTCAGTAAAGTGATAGTGACTGTTGCCTATTTTAAAGGTAATGAAAACAGAACTGATTAAAACCTTTCCTCTCTCTGAATAAAATCATTTACAGTAATTTCACTGACTGTATGAAACATTAAAGGCGTGAAGACTGTCATAAAAGTCATGATTTCATGACCTAAGGTTTTATATATGTCCAATGATCTGAAAGCAAATCATTTGGATATACACCTATTGTGTGCATGCACTCTGTAGGTATACAATTACTATTGCTCTGCACATTTGTTGGTCCCCTATATCCTGTTAATATAAAGGTAACATTGCAACTGCCACTGACCAAATATTGCTCCAAGTACAGCAGTAACACAGACACAATGGCAGTGACATCATAGTGTGTGGGACCATAAGATGCATCAGTGTTACTGGGTTTTTAAACACTGTGTACACTTGCTGCCCACATTAGACACCTACCATGTTGGTACAGCTTAGGACATTTTATTTCATGCACAATTGACAATGGTCGTTCATCAGTTTCTGATGGTGTTGGCTTGATATTTTCTTGACTGGGCATTTCATAATAAAATGGCAAATGAGTATATATTATTAAAATATATCATATAAGAATCTAAAATGTTTGTACTGTTATCACAATGTGATGGGGAACAGGAGTAATGGTAAAAAAGGCAACAATAAGACCATTTCCATACGCTGCTCCTACACATCTGTTTTCTAATTTGTTCTGTTGTATTCTGAACTTAATATACCAAATGTGGTAAGATCTGTATCTGTGTAAGTATCCTCAGTAATGGCTTGTCTGCTCAGGCTTGCAGTGGGTTCAGAGCTTTATCGGGGAACACTGGTTGCAATATCAGAGTCACTTTAGACAGTGTGCCAGACCATTGCAGGGTATCACACACTTTTCGTAGCCAATCCACCTACTGGCAGATTTTGGGAGGTAGGAAGGAAAAAAGTGCCTGTAGGAAACCCATGTGGACATTTGGAAAACATGCCCACCCAATGGGTGTACTGGCAAGTACTGACACAACATTACACATTTAAATCAGACTAAGGCTTAAATGTTATTTGAACAAAATATCAAAATACCCCACCATCCTGTTACTATAGGCGGACACGTCTACGGCTACCACAAAAGGAAACACCTGGCATTAGTGCTCACCCATTCTTGTGATCGGCACAATGACACAAATCTCAAAATCTCTAAATCCACTCATTGGGGGTTGCATTTTTCTCTCTCTCGTCCTCCTCCACCTGCTCCTCCTTTGCGCATTCCTCCTCTGATGCCTTGATGGGTGTTTGATGGGTGGTCAACAAGGAGAATGAAAAATAAAAAGGTCCACAACCATACAGGTCACAACAACAAAAATGGAAGGAAGACTGTATGTGAAAACTGTCACTAAGATGTTCAGATGGGTAGCAATGTTTTCACGATAATCATATGAAATGGAACATGACAAAGTATGGTAATGTACTACAGGACATTCAGTGACTACATACAAGCAATGATAAACAGAGGTGGTATTTGGTAGTTCTTTGATTGGTTAGTAGCACTCCCAATCAGATATGCATCCTATAGCAACCAAGAAAATGCAGGGTAGCATTTTAAATTGGATGAGGTTTTTGATTTTACTTTATTCATGAAATAAATATTTATATAATATTTTACATACTGTACATCTATTTGTTAAGCCTTCTCTGAAGGGTTAGAAGGGCCTGACTGGACACCACTGCTTTTTACTCACTGCATTATGAAAACATGCATGTTACTTTAGCTTTGATCTGAATCTATTTATGTATGTGTTTTATCTATTTCTTTTTCTTTTTTATATAGACAAAAAAGCCCTGATGTACCTGGGTTGACAAATGCATCTTGGCAAATGCAATGCATTTTGTGTCCTCCAAACAAACAAGAGCTCATGGCGTTTAAGAATTTGACGTCAAATGAAAAGCACACTGAAGTAAGTGACACTTTGTAGTTAGATACATTTTTTACTGGGGTCATTCCTACACTTTGCATCAAATGCAGACAATGGT
>JAJAGP010007957.1:0-10289 GCA_025084515.1 Ancistrus triradiatus
CTAGGAAAAACAGAACAATCGACCTCTTCTACAGTAACATTAAGGATGCATACACCGCCACACCAGTGCCCCCTCTGGGGAAATCAGATCACATGGTCTATCTACAACCTCACTACAAGCCCCTTGTCCAAAGACAACCACCAACTGCACGAACCTTCAGGAAATGGACTGCAGAAGCAGAGGAGGCTCTTAGAGACTGTTTTGCATCCACTGACTGGAGTGTGCTGGAGTGTGACTGAAAACTGTGCGCTGTTTCGCCAACAACAAGCCCTGGATTACCAGCAATGTCAAGGGTCTTCTAAATAGAAAGAAGAGGGCCTTCAAAGACAAGAACCAGGAGGAGCTGAGGAACGTACAGAGGGAACTTAAAGTATGCTTACGGGAGGCGAAAGGAGCGTATGGAGCGTTGAACAAAAGTTGCAGGATAGTAACATCAGGGAGGTATGGGATGGAATGAGGACCATCACAGGCTGTAAGCAGAAGAGTAACAGCACAGTAGATGGAAACATGGCGAGGGCAAACGAATTCAACATCTTCTATAACCGTTTTGACTCTACTGTTCCAGCACTAACTGTTCCTGACTGCCACGACATCACACCCATAACCTCCCCCCACCAGGATCCTGCGACTTCTACTGTTCACGCCTGTGCAGCTGTTAACTCCACACCTTCTCGTATGCAAACCCACACTCACCTGCACCAGGCTATCTGCACAGACACCACAGCCTCTTCAATACCCTCTTCACACACTCTATTCACCAGCGCTTCAAACCAAGTCGACAGCACCCCTCCTCCGTCTCACCCTTACATCACTGTGGATCAGGTTAAGGGTCAACTTAAAAGACTTCACACAAGGAAAGCTGCAGGCCCGGACAAAGTGTGTTCTAAAATGCTTAAGTCCTGTGCTGCTGAACTGGGTGAACCTTTACAATACATATTCAACCTGAGCCTGCGACTGGGGAGGGTCCCAACACTGTGGAAGACGTCATGCATCATTCCAGTGCCAAAATCGGGGCTTCCCACTGAGCTAAATGACTTTAGGCCTGTTGCACTAACCTCACACATAATGAAGACTATGGAAAGGCTGCTCCTACACCTCATCAGACCCCATGCTGTGGACCCACTACAGTTTGCCTATCAGGAGAAGGTGGGTGTAGAAGATGCCGTCCTCTACTTTCTTCATCGGGCTTACTCCCACCTGGACAAGGGGAACTGCACTGTGAGAATCATGTTTTTTGATTTCTCCAGTGCCTTCAACACAATCCAGCCCCTCCTACTAAGGGATAAACTGACCAGGATGCAAGTGGACCCTTACCTGGTAACATGAATCATGGACTACCTAACTGGCCGACCACAGTATGTCAGACTGAGGGATTGTACTTCAGAGACTGTGGTTAGCAGCACTGGAGCACCACAGGGGACTGTGCTGTCGCCCTTCCTGTTTACACTATACACATCGGACTTTAATTACAACTCAGAGACTTGCCACATGCAAAGGTTTTCTGACGACACTGTGATTATTGGGTGTGTACGGGATGGACAGGAGGAGGAGTACAGGAACCTGGTGGATGACTTTGTTGCTTGGTGCCAGTTGAACCATCTACAGTTAAATTCATCGAAAACTAAAGAAATGGTGGTGGTCTTTCGTAGATCTGGGCATCCCTTGAAGCCGGTCTCTATTAAGGAGTCTAATGTGGAGTTAGTAAGGACCTACAAGTACCTTGGACTGTAGCTGGATGATAAACTGGACTGGTCTGTAAGCACGGACAATATATACAAGAAGACACAAAGACAGCTTTATTTCCTGAGAAGGCTGGGGTCCTTCAGCATAGGTAGGACACTCCTGCAGATGTTTTATCAATCTGTGGTTGCTAGCACTCTCTTCTATAGTGTGGTGTGCTGGGGAGGCAGCATTAAGAAGAGGGATGCTACACGGCTGGATAAACTGGTCAGGAAAGCTGGAAAAGTAGTCGGGATAGAGCTGGATTCACTGGTAACTGTAACAGAGAAAAGGACTCTGAACAAAGTGCTTTCCATTATGGACAATCAGAAACATCCACTGCACACAACTTTTCTGCAACAGAGAAGTGTGTTTAGTTGCAGACTACTGTCACAGAGCTGCTCTACAGACAGACTCAGGAAATAATTTGTTCCCAGAGCCATTAGGCTCTTTAACTCTACACAGAGGGGGCGAGGAGGAGCTGAGGACTGAATGTAACAGAACTGTGTCAACTGTACATGTACAATAATATGTGAATGTGGGTGAGCACATGTGCTCATATTTGTAGGTACTAATGTGCACAGACAATAACAGCACATCCGCACCTTGTGTACATAAATCTGTAGACTTTAAATTCACTGTATACTTGAAATTCACTTTTAATTCATTTTTTAATTTATCTTACAACTGTGACTCATAATCCATACTAGCTTTGCAGTGTTAACTGAAATAGCACCTTCGTTTGTATCACATGTACCATATGTATGTATAATGTAAATCTTTGTAGTGTGCACTATTACTTACTCTTTGACTTTGATTTATGTAATTTGCTACTGAGGCCTCAATTTCCTTCGGGATTAATAAAGTATCTATCTATCTATCTATCTATCTATCTATCTAATCTCCTTCATTTAGCAGAGAGTGCCCTCTATGCAGCCAATCACACTTGGAAACCTTAAAGCTTGAAATGAGGGAAAAGTTTGAAAAGTTCAAGGGGGCCGAATACTTTTGCAAGGCACTGTATATAGTGTTATTGACAAACATGAAATGTATGAGCATTTAGAGGACCTGCAGCCCCACATGCTAGGGAGAGTTCCTTTAGCGGTGGGAGGTGATTTTAATTGGTTTTCACCAAAACTGATATAGACATGTAGACTGTTTTAATACAAGAGTCACATTTCTGACAGACGGCTGCTTTAGAATATGCTCAGCATCACTGATTTTGTATAGAAACCCCCCTTGGCAAAAACCTGAAGTGCAACACAAAGAATTTGCAAGGCGTGTCCACGGAGTGTCATATGAGCGATTGAGACCATAGAAGATTGTTAATAGAAATGATGGACTGTGCTGAGAAATGCTAAGGCTCACAAAAATAATCATCAGGGAACGAGGAAACATTAAAGCATGGTCTGATCAGCCTCTGCCGACGGAAATTTCTCCCTAGTGTTTGTGCTTCGATGTGAGAAACTCAGGGTTAGTTGAAGTAAACCTGCTAGTGAGCAGGTTAGCTTCACGGAGTATGTTGCCGGAGTAACTGACTCCAAGTTACGCTGAACTTGCTTTGTGACACCGGAAACCTAGAGTATCCATAAACTCTGAGTCAACTTAGTTTTCTCTAAAGCTGCTTTCTGAAATACCCCCCAGGACAACACATTACTGTCGTTGAGCAGCTGTTTCCCACCAAGGTCCGCTGTCCTTTCACGCAGTACGTCTAATCTGTACAAGCTAATCTGAAGGCCCCATTCTTTCACAAATGTAGAAGCAGCCTTGCATGCTTAGGTGCTTGATTTTATACACCTGTGGCCATGGAAGTGATAGGAACACCTGAATTCAATCATTTGGATGGTTGATTGAACAATACAGTACATGAAGATCCTCAGAAACATGAATGGAGAAAAACTGTCTTTGTATCACATAGTCAGACTGCACAACCAAACAGTGAGCACTGAATGTCGGGCTCGGGCGATTTGAACCCGGGACCTCTGACACCCAAAGCGAAAATCATACCTCTAGACCAACGAGCCACCTGGTGACAGGGCATGAGTATGAAAACTCCACACAATACCAGCAGTAACCACTGCACTGCCCATCTGTGGTTAAAGAAGAATGAAATTTCAGAAATGACCAGAGCACAACAGTGTAACTTTCATCATCATTTCTCAATCTGAAATATATTATATAATAACATATCAGACTTGGTTACGCATTACTAACTTATTACTACATATCACATGCAACAGAAATATTGTTTTACTTGTCTTTCTACACATAAATAAGAAAAGCAGCATAAAATCGTCAATCAACAGCAACTGGTTAATGATGAAAAACATGTCCGTGTGGGGTTTTTGTTTGTTGATGATGATTACTAGGGGCCTGCATGACTTATTAGATTAGATTTAGATTAGATTCAACTTTATTGTCATTACACATGTACAAGTACAATGCAACGAAATGTAGTTTAGCATCTAACCAGAAGTGCAATAGGCAGAAAGTGCGGAATGTACAGTGGATACAATATATAGGTTATTGAATATGAACACTATAGACATATGTACAGAGTGAATCATTTACAATTTAGATTATAATGAAAGGGATTGATGTGCATAACTATGTATGTACAGTATATGCAGAATATGTTAAGGGTATACAAATATGTACAGTTTAAAAGTAGTGTAATATACTTTTAAATGATCCTGGAGAATGGAGTGCAGTCATTATGCACAATGTAGGTATGCGAGTGTTACCGGTGGACAGAGTTCAGTAAGGAGACAGCTCTGGTGAAGAAGCTGTTCCTCATTCTACTTGTCCTGGTCCGGAGGCTCCTGAATCGTCTCCCTGAGGGCAAGGTGGCAAAGAGACTATGAGCCGGGTGGGAGGGGTCTTTAAGAATACTTCGTGCTCTCCGCAGGCAGCGATTCTTTTGGATGTCCTCAACTGATGGAAGTGGGATCCTTGTGATTTTCTGAGCCATTTTTACCACTCGCTGTAGTGACTTGTGATCTGCGACAGTGCAGTTTCCATACCAGACAGTAATACAGCTGGACAGGATACTCTCGTTCACAAGGATGACTGGGGACAGGTGTAGTCTTCCCAGTGTTCTCAAAAAAAAAGAGACATGGTGCATGACGGCTGATTTTTGGGTCTTTAGCCCTCACATGGGGTGGAAATTTTGAAGTGTTACTGTCACATAAGGACTTCTTAGTGTGCAAAAGGGTCTTCAGTCTTCAGGAAGAGAGTTTAGTTTGGTAAATGATGGTAATTTCTATTTGATTCTTTGAATCTAAACAGCTTAACATTCAGTTAGAAATCACAAGCTAACAATTAAAATAGTTATTCTTATTAATAATGCATACAAACTGGCTGCAACACAAACACATAGCACTGGTAAGATCTACAGTAATGCTATATCAGGATATTGGGAAGTAGATAAGAAATAAAACCCTACACATATTGCTTTGAGAATGTATCTTTCATTTCTAAAACTGCATTGTGCCCTGTGTGAGGACTGACAACCTTCAGATTATGAAACTGACACGCTAACAAGGCTTGATCCAGTGATAAGGAAAGCAAAGTGAGGTTCTTATTTGGTGAGCTAGAAACAAGGTTAGAAATGAATCCCAGTCATATAGCTCTGAGGATGCTAAAAAGATTGTGGTGATTTTCATACATTATGAAAACTCATACACACAAACATGAGTAACTTGTACAAAAAAGTCTCTAACCACATCAACCAAGTCTCTACTCCATCAACCAGTCTCTAGTCCAAACATGAGGTAAGGAGCTTGATCTGTAAGGTACTGAGCATTGGAGTGAATCACAGGCATCTACTCTTAAACTCTACTTACTCATAAACCTCCTCTGCCTGTTGGATCCACAGTGCTGATTGGCTGTTGAGGTAACCAGCTGGGCAGAAAAAGCAAAACACACTGTACTAGAGGCAACAAAGCAATAATAATGTGCTGCCAGTAAATAAACACACTTAACATAGGAATCTGTACTAATTTTTACGTAAAGATATGGTAATTAGATTGAAATATAGTTCTGAATACTGTAAGATCATCCATCAGGCAGCGCTGTACAGTCTTTGCCTTTTTTAACCTATTTACAGTTGCTGGAGTTGAAAGACGGATATTTATTTGCTCTTATTATATATTATCATAATTAAGACCTTGGCCATTAAAGCTAACGGACGATGATCGGGTGGTCATTGAACATACAGTGGTGCTTGAAAGTTTGTGAACCCTTTAGAATTTTCTAGATTTCTGCATAAATATGACCTAAAACATCATCAGATTTTCACACAAGTCCTAAAAGTAGATAAAAAGAACCCAGTTAAACAAAGGAGACAATAATATCATACTTGGTCATTTATTTATTGAGGAGGAAATCATCCAATATTACATATTAATGAGTGTCAAAAGTATGTGACCCTTTGCTTTCAATATCTGGTGTGACCCCCCTGTGCAGCAATAACTGCAACTAAACGTTTCCTGTAGCTGTTGATCAGTCCTGCACACCGGCTTGGAGGAATTTTAGCCCATTCCTCCGTACAGAACAGCTTCAGCTCTGGGATGTTGGTGGGTTTCCTCACATTAGCTGCTCGCTTCAGGTCCTTCCACAACATTTCGACTGGACTAAGGTCAGGACTTTGACTTGGCCATTCCAAAACTTTAACTTTAATCTTTCTCAACCATTCTTTGGTAGAATGACTTGTGAGCTTAGGGTTGCTGTCTTGCTGCATGACCCACCTTCTCTTGAGATTCAGTTCATGGACAGATGCTCCTGACATTTTCCTTTAGAATTCTCTGATATCATTCAGAATTCATTGTTCCATCAATGATGGCAAGCCGTCCTGACCCAGATGCAGCAAAACAGGCCCAAACCATGATACTACCACCAGCATATTTGTGTTTTCGTTTCCCCAAACATAACGCTTTTCTTTTAAACCAAAAAGTTATATTTTAGTCTCATCCATCCACAAAACATTCTTCCAATAGCCTTCTGGCTTGTCCATGTGATCTTTAGCAAACTGCAGATGAGCAGCAATGTTCTTCTTATAGACTGGTGACTTTCTCCTTGCAACCCTGCCATGCACACCATTGTTGTTCAGTGTTCTTCTGACTCATGAACAATAACATTAGCCAATGTGAGAGAAGCCCTCAGTTGCTTAGAAGTTACCCTGGGGTCTTTTGTGACCTCACCAACTATTAGACGCCTTGGTCTTGGAGTGATCTTTGTTGACCACTCCTGGGGAGGGTAACAATAGTCTTGGATTTCCTCCATTTGTACACAACGACTGTGGATTGGTGGGGTCCAAACTCTTTAGAGATGGTTTTGTAACCTTTTCCTGCCTGATGGCCATCAACAACTTTTTTTCTGAGATCCTCAGAAATCTCCTTTGTTCGTGCCACTCCCACTAACATGTGTTGTGATGAGCAGACTGCACACCGGATCCGCATTCCCATTCATCACTCTACTCCATAAAACGCCGGATCAAGCAGCAATGGATCATCCTTGCACAAATCCTGGTATCAAGTCTGGGTCCTTGTTTTGAGGGTTTATGCTCTGTGATTTCCTAGCCAAGATTTCATACTGCTATTCGTTGCCAAGTATCGCTAGCGTTTAGTTGAGCCTCTGATCCCTTGCTGCTTCTAGGTTAGTCTAGCCTAGCCCGCTAACGCTAGCTTAGCCGCTAACACTAGTTTAGCCGCTAACACTAGTTTAGCCTATTGCTCTTGCCTATAGCACTGATGGCTGCCCTAGCTTCGCTAGTGTCTATCTGTTCTTGTTTTTTTTTTGTTGTTGTTTTGTTTCTTCCCACGCCAGGTTTTTGTTCCCCGCTTATTTTCTGTTTCTCCCCGCAGTCCCGCCTGGCTTCCACCTTGCACAACTGTCTCCCGGAGACCCTGCCCTGCTGTACACCCATCTACACACCCGGCTCTGAAGATCCTGGACTCTCCCTCCTCGGGAAGACTCGCCACACACTAAGAAAGTCTTGAGTAGCAAAATTCTTTGCTTGATGTCAGAAAAATGCATCTTTCCTTGAGTATCGGTCAAAAGCATCTTTGAACACGAGGGCTATTGCAAGGTGATGGACTTTTCTTTCCAAATTAAACTGAAACTAAAGTTTCTACATGTTTTCAAATCCCTGGTGGATGTTAAAAAGCATCACGCTGGTCAGATTGCGTTCGATTTGTTTTCTGTGTCTTTTGGAGCTTGTATGTCTTCAAGACAACAATACAAATAAACCCCAGCGTGACGTGGTACCCTTGCCTGGAGCAACAAGGTGGCACCATGATTCTTATCACTTTGGAGAGATGCATCCATCCAATCAAAAACAATATAGACGTGTTGACGTAAGGCCCTATACGAAGACTTGCCGTGCTCAATGCATGAACGCCAGTTAAACATTTGAAACAAAGTTCAAAGAAAGTAAGGAGGAAGATTTTAAAATAACAAAAAACAAAACAAACAATAAAAAAAATTCAAATTGCCCTCATAAATCATAATCCACCGGGGAATCTGTGTTCTATCCAGATACCAGCTGTCTTAGTAATTGCTCCACGATATCCAGATCTACTCACGGAAGTGCATTGCATTCTCCCTAGCAGGCATTAACTCAAGACAGTACAAACGGCGAACAGCTCAAGAACCCCATCCAACCAAACCTCTGTTAGGGTTTGACGTAGATAATAAAGCAGAAACAGTCGTAAAGGAGAGGAACAATAAGATGCCTTTTTCGATTCGACCTAATAAATGTGTAGGTGCACTTTCAGTCTTCACTTCAGTGCTGTGTGAAAAGGTGAGACTTTAGGAGCCAGTTGAAATCAGTGTCATGATTTTTTGACATTCTGCTCACTTAATCAAAAAAATCACACTCAAGCCAAATTAAAGTTTCAGTGGAGAAGCAGACAATTTCATTACATCTACTCATGAGCACAGGCAATAGGACAACCACACATCATAACAACGACACGAAGATGCCTCGATCCACAGTTTTCTGGCCCTTGTATTCAAGATCTATACATTACGTCATGGTTTTTTCCAACTTTTAGAAAAACTCCTCCCATGGCTCCACTATTGTTCCCTTCTTCAGGTCTGTAGCTCACTGTTCCCACGCATTCCTTAACAGGTGCAAGAGTGAAGATGACCTTCTTGTTAAGTGCAGCGTCTGGTTTCTAATTCTTGTATATAAATTGTATTCAATTCTTACATAAACTGTATTAAATCCAGATTATGCTTAATCTCTGTGACCATGAGAATGCCTTAAACTAACACATTAACTTAAAAAAAGTTATTTATCATATGCACTTACAGAATAAAAATATCACTTTCAATAAATTTGCTTATTAACCAAATTACAAATGACTGAGTACCAGATACTCATTATACACATGAACAGGTGAAATAACCCAAGTCACTGGACTTTACAGCATGTCCAAGAACAACATATCTTACGCACACATATACCCACACTCCGCAAAACTGATAAACACTTCCAAGGCCAAAGAACATCCTGTACTTCCTTAGCTCGAGGTGAGAAGCACCTACAAATTCAAGCCTCAAATATATGTAGTCTGAACGAGTGACATCACCACAATTAGAAATACAAGTATATAAAATGTAAATGATTATATGATTACATAAATGTGTAGCTTACATGTTTACAAAGACATACAGGGGTTAGACAATGAAACTGAAACACCTGTCATTTTAGTGTAGGAGGTTTCATGGCTAAATTGGACCAGTCTGGTGGCCAATCTTCATTAATTTCACATTGCACCAGTAAGAGCAGAGTGTGAAGGTTCAATTAGCAGGGTAAGAGCACAGTTTTGCTCAAAATATTGCAATGCACACAACATTATGGATGACATACCAGAGTTCAGATGGTTTGATGAACATGAAAGTGAAGTTGAACATCTCCCATGGCCTGCACGGTCACCAGTTTATTAGTAAATAGTAAATATTATTGAGCCACTTTGGGGTGTTTTGGAGAAGCGAGTCAGGAAACGTTTTCCTCCACCAGCATCACATAGTGACCTGGCCACTATCCTGCAAAAAGAATGGCTTAAAATTGTATATGTCATTTCCAAGACGAATTGACGCTGTATTGGCCGAAACAGGAGGCCCTACACCATACTAATAAATTATTGTGGTCTAAAATGACAGGTGTTTCAGTTTCATTGTCTAACCCCTGTATATCCTTAATTTGAATGACTACCCTCTTATGTAGGCCCCTCTTATGAGTCCTGGGGGGTGGCTGGGTCAGATGAGCTTCCTTTAGGGATGCCATCAGCAACAGGTCACCTAGTGTTTTGAATGAGGGCCATCTCTTCAGCCTCTGTGAGAGGTGGTGGTGGACCCCCACCTGTTTTTTGGCCCTCAGCCTTTTTCTATTGGCTATAATGGAGGTCAAATCTGAACACATCCAACATTGAACAAATTGTCAGCGTTATATGTATAAAGGCATGTAGGTGTTGCTTTCAAATAGATAATATGAAATACTGTTGGAATGACTGAATAATTAACATTTTTTCTCTTTTAGGAAATTTCACTAGCTACTTACACAT
>JAJAGP010007958.1:0-10281 GCA_025084515.1 Ancistrus triradiatus
GGGGTTTCTGCTGATTGGATTAGGCGTTACCCTGCTGTATCAGAAAATTAAAAGAGTTGGGTCAGTTGTCAAAGGTCCCCAGAAACTGCCCAATTTGATTTGATTGAAATGGTGGGCAGAGCCGTTGGAACTCAGACTGCGCATATTAATCGCACCATGGAATCCATCATGGAGAAACTAACGGCTTTGCGAAATGAGGTAAATCATCAGAGATACATTGGTTCTGAGTGTTCAAAATTTTAGAGCTCAGTCAAAACAAGTGGTTTCTACTCTCGGCTCCCTGTTATCAGCAACGGCCTCGCTGATAAGAAATTCCTCCAGAGGATCTGCTGCTACGTGCCTACCCCCCCATCCACTGACTGTTTTTCATTCTGGGCAGTAGGCGCTGTATACTGCCATGTTATCGCGAACTTTGTACAGACTCTTTCTGCTGCAAGAATGAGAACTGACAGAACTTTTTGTCCCTACCCAACCAAACACCTCCACTCTAAGCTTAACTCCACCAAGACGGCGGGACGGGTCTGCAGGGCACGCCGTAACGGCTGTGAACACGGATGGCTGCTTGTCGTAGTTTGGTTACTTTTCCCGATACCCACATCCCTAACTAGTGGCTAGTTGTGTGTCTGTGTTATGTTTATGCGCTTGTGTGCTGGAAGGAGTTCTCCTTCTTTCCCAATGTGTTCATTATTTCTTGTTTCTTCTAAAATGCATTTCGTTGCCTAGTACTTGTACATGTGTAATGACAATAAATTGAATACCACCACCGAATACCATACCATATTTATGCAGAAATATAAAAAATTCTAAAGAGTTCACAAACTTTCAAGCATTATGACCATTAGCACTCCTTGATCCTATTTGGTCTTGTACTTTGGGTTTTTATTCTACTGCAGTATGAAACCTTCTCCACAAAAAAACAAGTCTTTTCAAGTAAGTTTCAATTAAATTGATTAATAGAGTTCCATCCATCCATAAATTAATCATTCAGTCAGTCACTAGTGATCTTATACTTAGGCCCCCACTGTGTATATACTGTATGTTATGCATATAGACACAAATTATTGTACAGTGGTACTTCGGTTCTCATCATTAATTTGCTCCAGAAGGCTTGTTTAGAACCGAAACAGATGAGTAACAAGTAAATCTTTCCCATAAGGAATAACGTAAACTTAACTTAATCTGTTCCAGACCCCCAGAAAATCCACACTGTATCAGGTGTTATATGAATTAATGGAGGTGTATTGTACAGGTGCTCCCTGATTTACGCTGGGGATATGTTCTGACAATCCATCATAAGTTACATGTATCATGAACTGAGCAGTTTAACGAGTGTTTGGTAGAGCAGTCTATAGTGTATCATAACAGAGATATGGAAGGGTACTATGATAAGTAATGATGAGTAAGCTAATGTTTGAAACATTTACATTAACATACAGTTGGTCAAAATCATAAACACAAAGCTTATGTTATAATAAAGTGTTGAAAAATCTTGTGTAATTTAGTGAGAAATGGAGTGAAAGTGAAAAGTGCAAAACACTTACTCTACTGATGAACTCTGGGTGCTAGCATAGCTGCTAAGCTAACTGCAGCCTGTGTT
Source organism: Ancistrus triradiatus (assembly GCA_025084515.1). Classification (NCBI taxonomy): domain Eukaryota; kingdom Metazoa; phylum Chordata; class Actinopteri; order Siluriformes; family Loricariidae; genus Ancistrus; species Ancistrus triradiatus. The sequence goes on from JAJAGP010007958.1 coordinate 1,598, forward strand.
CTGGAGCATTCAATTCCTGTTTTGCTTTCGGTTGGCTCTTATAAACTAACCTTTTTAGGATCCTTGGAGACTTAATTGCACTAAGAATACAGTACTGTACATGTAAAAATAGTCAAAAATCATGACTAATGAATCACGAACCAAGAATCGAGTTTCGGCGGCTGGACTCATTCAAATTCAAGGAAGTGCGCCGAGTACCAAGCAACTGACGAGAACCGAGACTACTTTTGCTAGTCAAAACCAACTGTCGAGAACCGAATTCAACGAGTTCCGAGGTGGTCGAGAACCAAGGTACCACAGTATTTTAAATTGTAACATAGTCATATAGATTTTATTTTATTATATTTGATTTTATGATTTCACAAAACAATAAAAATGGTTGCTGACTGAAATGCAGGACAGGTTTAGATTTATCCCTGTGACTAACCTTACACCTAAACAGGATTATTAGGGACACATTGATCAGTGCTTTGCACATAAGTAATGTTTTTAATGTAAGTCAACAGTCCTTCCAAATATAAAAAAGGATCATTTTGCGCCAAGGTTAAATTGTTCAGTTTATCGTGTTGGTTGGTGTAAAGCATGAAATGTGCTATTATCTAATAATGAAATGTAGTTTGGAAAGAAATATATGTATAAAGCTAAGTTGTTTCTGAATGTTAATATTTCCCACCATATTGCTCTTTTCAAAATGTACTTCAGTCCCTTTAAAAGCAACAGGAACCATTTCTTTTGTCATCCTGAAAATCCATGAAGTTTGAGACAGACGCCCTGCCTGTTGTTTTTAATGCTCTTCCATTTACACACTTCCTCCTGCAGCTGTGGTAAACAGGATACACGCAGTGTTTCGCATTGACAAGGCTATGTTTCTATGCTGTTCTGTTCGATTCAGCTGGTGTTCAAGCCTCACTGTTCTTCTGTAACTTAGACTCCAGAAGGACCATGTTTATTCATTGTAATGAAAATGAGTTCTTTTAGAGATCTACCTTCCAGCACATCAGCCTTAGTACTGGTAGTAGTTTCTAACCGCCTTTCTGAGAATACAGAGTTTCAATCCTTTAGTGCTCCCTCTAGGGCAGAAGGATTTTATTGACGTGAAGCAGCTTCGGTCATTATATTACAGCGGTGTCTCACAGCTCAAGAGACTAGTGTTTGATCCCTCACTTCTTGCTACTGCTTGTGGAGTTTGCCTTGTTCTCCCTCGTTCTGCATGGTTTTGCTTCAGCTACACCTGTTTAAACAGTCAATAGCTGGACTGGCTGCTAAATAATGCAATTAGGCAGTGGTGGGTAAAGTACCTGAAAGCTGCACTTAAGTAAAAGTATCATACCAGAAAATGACTTTGGCAGATGTTAAAGTCACCTCTAGAATATTATTTAATTAAAGTATCTGCTATTTACTGAACTTAGGTATTAAAAGTAAGCTTCTAATATTAAATGTGGGACTGTGGTAGCCTAGCGGGTAAGGTGCTGGACTATGGACCAGAAGGTCCAGGGTTCAAATCCCACCTCTGCCAAGTTTCCACTGTTGGGTCCTTGAGTAAGGCCCTTATCCCATAATTTCTTGGATTGTAAGACTGTACCAATTGTAAGTCACTCTGGATAAGGGCGTCTGCTAAATGCTGTAAATGTAAATGTAATGTACTTAAGGATTGAAAGTAAAAGTGCAAGTAAATGCTGTTAATAAAAAACAAACAGAATTTTTTAATTATGAAGTTTATTCTTTTAAGCCTGTAAACTACCTTAAAAATTGAGCCTATCTTACATTTAAAGAAAAACAAGAAATGTTATCTGAATAATGTTAATTCTGATAAATAATATTAATGTTGTGGCTTTTACTTTGTTAATCTTAACTTACCTCAATGTGTTTGTTGAGGTTGGATGGGGATTTTACAGTAAATGCCAATATTTACGTATCTTTGGGAAAGCATAAGAGACACTTTATCTACAAATAATCATTCATTCATTTTCTTATCTACTTAATCCTGGTCAGGAAAAAGTCGGGGCCTAGCCATTAACATGGGGAGCACAGCAGGAACAACCTGTATTGTATTGTAAACTGTATTGTAGCCTATTCCTTTAATTATTAAGTGAAGATGATGGCAGTTATTCATTCATTCATTCATTGTCTATTCCACTTAATCCTTTTATTTATTTTCCAAATATTGTAAGTGACTGTTCTCAAAGTGAGGCTGATGAACGTGATAATGAGAGATATATTATCTCTATACATATACACATACAACATATACAATACACATGTCACTGAATGTGATTGAGTCTGTCAAGTGAGGATGATGATGATTACGATAATATACTGTAATATTTATGCACACAGATACCAATTATGTTCGTGATTGAGTCTGTTCTCAAAGTGAGGATGACGCTGATGATAATGGCGACGGCGATGAGGATGATTGTAATGATGATGACCGAGGAAGAGGAGGGGGAGGAAGGTGACAGTGAGTGATGCTGTGAATTTTCAGCCTCACTGCTCTTCAGCTCAGTTCAATTCAGTTGAACTCCGCGCTGGTCTCCGGTTTCTGCGAGCAGAGCGCTGCGCTACACTCCTCTGTAGGACCCGGCGCTGGCAGCAGGAGCATCCACTCACCTGCATGTCGGCCCAGATCAGACTGTCCAAGCACCACAAACGCGTGTCTGTGTCCGAGGAGGAAGATGAGCAGTGCTGGAAAGAAGAGAACGGCGGTGTGGATGCACATTACTTGAAAGCAGTAAAAAGTGTCCGAGACGCCCCGCGATATCGCTACAACATGTGAGTACTTCAGCGTTATGAATAAATAAATAAATAATAATTGTTAATCACATAGTAATAATTGTATTAATTTACTTATTATTATTATTATTATTATTATTATTATTATTATTATTATTGTTGTTGTTGTTTTTGTTGTTATGATTATTATGAGGATGATGATTAGGAGGAGGGGGAGGAGGAGGAGGAGGCAGTAGTCTATTAGGTCTATGTTTATTTTCATAATTTAGATAATTCACTTTATAAATTACACCAAACTAAAGCCTTGCTCTGATGAGTAGCGCTCTCCAGTGGATATTTACAAAAGTGACTGATAGTTTTGTAGTTGATAGACTTTAATGGCTTGGATCCTCATTTTTTTTCTTTATAATTTTAATACCAATGTATGTCTTAACGTAAATACACAATAGCAAAGTTTTGATTAATTATATATAAATCAATACTTTGCTTTTGTGTATTTAAGTTACAGTGGTGCTTGGATGTTTGTGAACCCTTTAGAATTTTCTATATTTCTGCATAAATATGACCTAAAACATCATCAGATCGTCACCACAAGTCCTCAAAAGTAGATAAAGGAACCCAGTTTTAACCAAATGAGACAAAATATTATACTTGGTCATTTATTTATTGAGGAAAATGATCCAATATTACATAGTTGAGAGTGGCAAAAGTATGTGAACCTTCGCTTTCAGTATCTGGTGCTGATGTTCTGTGGACCCCCCTGTGCCAGCAATAACATGCAGATCTAAACGTTTCCTGTACTGTTGATCGTCAGTCCTGAAATGTTTAGGAATTTTAGACCCATTACTGGAGGGTTTCCTAAAACATTAACTGCTCGCTTCAGGTCCCTTCGCCACAACCTTTCGATTGGATTAAGTCAGGACTTTGACTTGGCCATTAAAAAAAAACTAAATTAACTTTTTAGAACGGTTTTGTGTGCTTAGGGTCATTGTCCTTGCTGCATGACCCACCTTCTCTTGAGATTTTTCAGTTCATGGACAGATGGTCCTGCCATTTTCCCTTTACAATTCTCTGATGTAATTCAGAATTCATTGTTCCATCAATGATGGCAAGTGTCCTGGGTCCAGATGCAAACCATGATACTACCACCACCATGTTTCACAAGATGGGATAAGGTTCTTATGCTGGAATGCAGTGGGTTTTTCCTTTGCTCCAAACAAAACACTTTTCTTTAAAAGTTCTAGTTTGGTCTCATCTGTCCACAAAACATTCTTCCAATAGCCTTCTGGCTTGTCCACGTGATAGTGGATAGATCCCTGTTCTTTAAATAAAAACATTTGCCCACTCATATCATGTATGATATGAGAATATCATGGTGGTCAGATTGAAACAAAAATGGACCTTTTTGGTAAAAACAACTCGAACTCACGTCATGTTTGGAGGAAGAAGAACACAATACCTACTATGAAACATGGGGGGTGGAAACCATCATGCTTTGGGGACTGTTTTTCTGGCAAAGGGGACAGGACGGACTGATACGAGCTGCCCTGTGTTAGGGAAGAATTAACGGGTCCGCCACCCTGTAGCGTGAATTTCTAATAGTCCAAAACCTCCACTGACATATCCTTCCAGAATGATCCAAGATGATGAGAAGGGAAGAATGAACTGGGGCCATGTGATGTTGAGATTTTAAGCCAAAACTCCTTCCATCAAGCAGTGAGAGCATTGGAAGATAGAACGTGGCTGGGGCTTCCAGCATGACAATGAATCCCAAAACACACACAGTCGGGCAACCAAAGGAGTGGCTCCGTAAAACATGCAAGCATTTCAAGGTCCAGCCCCATAGAAACTTTGTTGGAGGGAGTTGAAAGTCCGTGTTGCCCCAAAAACATCACTGCTCTAGGGAGTGAGGAGATCTGCATGGAGGAATGGGCCAAATACCAGCTACACCTACAGTGTGTGCAAACCTGGTGAAGACTTACAGGAAACGTTTGACCCTCTGTCATTGCCAACAAAGGTTATGTTACAAAGTATTGAGTTGAACTTTTGTTATTGACCAAATACTTATTTTCCACCATAATTTACAATATGTATATGTAAATTGGCCAAACATAAAATATGTTTGAAAAACACGGGGCACAATTTTTGTACTGCTTCTTGTGGACTTTAGAATTTTACACACCAATGGTAACAGCCCTGGAATATTATCACACAGTGATCATGATGGTTATTTTATGGCTATCAAGCCTAGAGTGTATGGGGTGGCACAGTCTTGCATGTGGTTAGTGCAGTTTCCTCATTGCTCTGAGATCCCTGGTTCGGCCCTGAATGAGGACTCCACCTGTGTGAAGTCTGCATGTCCTCCCTGTGTCTGTGTGGGTTTAATCCGGGTGCTCCAGTTTTCTTTTTTCTCACACATTCCAAAGACATGCATTATATTGATTGGTCAATTTCAGCTTAGCCCATGACTAAATTCTTGATATAATTTTGTGTCCGTTGTGAATATAGCCATTGATGCTGATGCACCGTTAAATAAAACTAATAAAGAAACATGGAGTGTATCCATCCTATGCAACTTATACAAATATATGGTGATTGTGTTTTTTCCTCTTTACTTTCCACTCACAGTGGTGCTTTTTAGACAGTGGTGCTCAGGCAAGCTTGAGCACACTACTGTGGTAACCCAGGTTCTAGTCCATTTTCAGGGGTCACACAGGAATGACTGAACATATCTGAGGGAGGGGAACATGGATGAAGTGGGCAATCATCCCTTGGAGATGCAACAGTAAGACATGCCTTAAGTGATATTAGCCCTGCAGTGGTCTGCTGTCCCATCCAGGATGTTCAGTTAATTCTGGGATAGTCTCGAGCCCCCAACCCCCCACCCTAATAAGTGAGACCAGGATAAGTGAGATTTAAGCAGGATTATCAGTAGGGTATCTTAGGCAGTAGGGTGTAACCAGCTGTGACTCATTCAAGTTGATTGAATTGCAGTTCCATCAAACAGACGTAAGCAAGGGTTACAAATTCTAACTGAGACGTCAGACGTACCTTGATTACTTTATTGATTTAATCAGGTAATACCCTCATTTATACAAATCCAGTTTAGATGTTGCCATCTTCCCATTTTGTCATCACATCAGGGATTTTATTGGTTATGTGTCTGTGTTAGAGTGTGTGATTCTGGGGCATGCTGTCTGTCAAGGAGTTGTCTAAGTAATAATAGTGTATGTACCAGATCTTTGATATATGGGGACATTTGGCTGGTCACCATATGGAAACTTACAGTTTATTTGAAAAACAATAATTTTTTATAATTAATGTTAGGTTAAGCTGTGGGCTGAGCTGTTGTTTAGTTAGAGTAATACACAAGCTTCAAGACAGTAATAGAGAGACTATGTGTATGTAAACATCACAAACTAGTTTAAGGAGTGGTTGGAATTAGTCACAATTACTTTTGCACAAATCTCTCTCTCTGCTGCTGGAGTGTATAAAACATTGTGTTCGCTCACTGTGCACTCTACTAGACATATCTACCATAATGTTCCATCTAGTAGTTGGAAAGTCATAGACAGTAGCTCATCAGTAGTCATTCTCTAATCCTTCAGCAGTGCTCACAGGATGCTGGTGGCTGGACATTTTTGGTGGACTGGCTTAGTCCAGCAGTGACACTGAGGTGGTGGAAAACTCCAGAAGCACTGCTGTATCTAATTCACTCATACCAGCACAACATACATGAACACAGTACACTAGACTGAAATGCACCTTTCACACTTTCTGCAGTTTCACAAAACATATTGTGGACAGCACATTGGTCTAATGCTCTTGCCCACCACTGCGATGGCCTGGGATCTCGTCCCATCAGTGTCCTGAGGTCAGACACAAGCATGACGGATGTGTCTGAGGGAGGACAGGACAGTTGGGAAATCACTGCAATAGCAATTCCTGCCAGCTATGTGATGGACTAGTACCATATGCCCCTTTGCCCCGTGTTCTCTGGCATAGGTGTTGGCCCCTTGTGACCCTGTCCAGGAAAAAGAGGGGTTAGAATGGGAAAAAAGTGCTTTTTACCCACCAATTTAGTATTTTTAGAGCCAGTTTAGATGATATCCCTCCACTGAAAAGCAGCTAGTAATCTATGAGGTTTTTTATCTGCTTTCTTCAAGACACTTAAAGCAAAAGCCACCTCTTACCTCTTTTCCAACAGGTACAACATCACTGATTGTATTCCTGGAGGAGGGCACTAACTGTCCCCTATCATACTTTGAGTTCAAAGAAGCCCGAAATTGGCTATTACCATCACAAGAAGGCCATTCCTCCTGAGAGGGCCAGTTAGACTCTCTTGAAGTTCTGGTCATGGATGTTATGGCATAGCACAAATTGACCTCTCTCTGGAACTTAGCAGAATCTCTGTCCCTAGATTGAGGCTTTCCTCCATGGGTGGGAGATCCTTTGCTGTGGCAGCTCCCACCCTTTGGAACTCTCTTCCGGCATCTGTTTGGTCTGGTTCTACCCTTCCACAATTTAAATCAGTTCTAAAAACATTTATGTTTTTGTCTTCTACTAATGTTTGATATGTCTGCTTGTTTTTAACTGTTGTTTGTCTATTGCCTACGCCGCCCAAGGAGGTTGGGTCCCTTTTTGAGTCTTGGTCCTCCCAAGGTTTCTTCCTATAACACTCAGGGAGTTTTTCCTTGCCACTGTCGCCCTAGGCTTGCTCAATTTGGGATTGGACGTAGTTGTTAGGAGATAATCTAAACTTGTCAAGTTGCTTTGAGACAATGCTCCATTGTAAAAAGTACTATATAAATAGATCTGACTTGACTATTGTCTGTTGAGCTTTGCTGAGTGTCTATTGGGAACAACATATGTTGTGTTTGATGTTAAGCGTCCTTGGGTACTGTGAAAGGCGCTATATAAATTAAACTTATTATTATTATTATCATCATCATTTCTGTTGCACCAATATGCAGCGTTTGTTCATTTATTGTGTGAAATTCTATTACTGTGGTATATGGTCTGTTTAGGGTGTTAGATTTAGATTAGATGAGTTATATTTTAGAGACTCTTTTATGTTATTGTAGTGCATTCTGACTAAGTCTGATATTTATTTATTCCGTAAGACGAAATTAATGGATGTTCAGTTATCAAGTATAAAAAAATAAATTTTTGTATATTAAACTAGTATTTAATGATTTGTTAATAACAAATCAACCCTGACCGCAGACTCCACCTCTGTGCCTATGTGGAATTACTCGGGTGCCTCAGTTTCTTCCCACATTTCAAAGACATGTGTGTTAGGTTAAATGGTTTCTCTAAAGTGCCCATAGTGTATGAGTGCAGGAATGTGTGTGCCCTACGTTGGCTTGTGCCTTGTCTTGGGTTGTTCCTGCTTTGCGCCTTATGCCGCCAGCTGGCACTGGGTCTCCCATGACCCTGACCTGATAAAAGATTCGAATGAATGAATATTTTCTCGTGGACATCCTGTGCTGGTAGGGTCTAATGAACAGTATCTCCACCTAAACTCTCCACCTGAAATGGTTACTTCAGTATTCGATTACCCATTCACACCCCTAGGCTATACAGCATTTGTTTTCTGTTTTTATTTGAATATGTGCATTAGTTAGCATTAGTAGCTGCAGATTGCATAACATCATAGAGGTGCAAATTAATGGCGAACAACTAAAGAGTGCTGAGTATCAGACACCAAAGGAATATATCTGTTTATGTGTGTATTTAAATAAATGATTTGTGAGATGTTAAGGCCATATATTGTTCACCTATGTATCTTTGAAATGGAGTTCAAAGTATGCTGCTAAGCAAACTAACTAAAGGACATTTTTTAGTACTCTTTTATATCAGTAAGAATGGCAGACATTACAAAAGTATTACAAAAAAAAACCTGCATGATGCCCTGTGCTTCAGTTGAAAATCTTCTTCTTCTTCTTCTT
>JAJAGP010007959.1:0-10268 GCA_025084515.1 Ancistrus triradiatus
AAGTCGCCCAAGGAGGATGGGTTCGTTTTTTTTCAGTCTTGGTCCTCACAAGGTCGCTTTCTTATAAGATTTAGGGAGTTTTTCCTTGCCACTGTCAGTTTGGTATTGGCCTTATAATTTAGAAGATGGTCTAAAATTGTAGAGTTGCTTTGAGACAATACTTGTTTGTAAAAAGAAATTGCCACACTAAGTTGTGCTTGTGATGTTGACTGTCAAAGGGTTTTATGGACCGATGTGGCCAAGACTGAACCTTCTCAGACTGGCAGAGATAGTAGGTGGCCAGATCTTGCCATAGAAAGTCCGCCATCTGCTGGTGAAAAGAACTTGTCACCATCGAAAGGCCACAACCCTTGTTTCTTCAGTGGGTTGGCAAAAAGGCTGGGAAATGTGAGGGGGTAGGAAGAGGGGTGATAAATGCATTTTGTTTCTTTCTGATCAAATAAATGCAAATTGATTATGTAGTTGAATCGTTTCAAAGCACAAATATGGTTCTGCAGATGGGAGGATCTTAAGAGTCCTTTAAAGTAACAAATCTCTAGGTTGTGTGTCGTCGTTTAGTGTGTTCATTCAGTGTACTGATTCAGCGTAGCAGCATTAGGATACACTGCTCTTTTGTAATGTCCATATGTACTTCAGATACGAGCTCCCTGCCCCATCATCAGGCCAGAAGAATGATATGACAGCGTGGCAGGATTGCGTGAATAACTCGATGGCCCAGCTGGAACATCAGGCGGTGCGCATAGAGAACCTGGATCTGATGGCACAGTACGGCATCAACGCCTGGAAAGTGTCTAATGAGTATGTCTAAAACACTGTTCGTTCTCAACCATTCTGTCGAAAATGTTGTGCCTCCTGCTTCATATTGTTTTTGTTGTTTGTGTTAAACAGTAACTTGGCTTTCATGATAGAAAATGCACAGAAGGTGCTGCAGAATATTCGGTAAGTAACTTTTATGCATCCCAATGTGATATAAATAAAAAGTAGTGATGGATGATGTATGTATTTTTTTCCCATTATCGTCATCGGTCTGATATTAGAATTTTAGCTGATATTACAACAGATATTTCTTATATACAGTGGCGCAAAAAAGTATTTAGTCAGCCACTGATTGAAGTTCTCCTACTTAGAAAGATGAGAGAGGTCTGTAATTTTCATGATGGAGAAAAAAATCCAGGAAATCACATTGTAGGATTTTTAAAGAATTCAATTGTAAATCATGGTGGAAAATAAGTATTTGGTCACCCACAAACAAGCACGATTGCCCCACTGTACACTGCCTGGCCAAAAAAAAAGTCAAACTCAATATTTTGTTGGACCGCCTTCAGCTTTGATTACAGCACGCATTTGCTGTGGCATCGTTTCCACAAGTTTCTGCAATGGCACATTTTTTCTGTCCAGACTTGCATTAATTTTTTTCCCCCAAGACCTTGTATTGATGATGGGAGATTTGTTCCACTGCACAAAGTCTCCTCCAGCACATCCCAAAGCTTCTCAATGGGGTTCAGGTCTGGACTCTGTAATGGCCAATCCATGTGTGATAATGATGGCTCATGCTCCCTGAACCACTCTTTCACAATCTGAGCCTGATGAATCCTGGCATTGTCATCTTGGAATATGCCCGTGCCATCAGGGAAGAAAAAATCCATTGATGGGAATAACCGGGTCGTTCAGTGTATTCAGGTAGTCAGCTGACCTCATGCTTTGGGAACACAACGTTGCTGAACCCAGAGCTGACCAACTGCAGCAACCCCAGATCATAGCCCCGCCCCCACAGGATTGTACGGTAGGCACCAGGCATGATGGGTGCATCACTTCAGCCGCCTCTCTTCTTACCCTGCTGCGCCCATCACTCTGGAACAGGGTAAATCTGGACTCATCAGACCACATGACCTTCTTCCATTGCTCCAGAATCCAATCCTTATGCTCCCTAGCAATGTTTTTGCCGGTTAGCCTCACTGACAAGTGGTTTTCTTAAAGTTACACAGCTGATAAGTCCCAATCCCTCGAGCTCCTACTTTCACTATTAAACATATCCCTGAGTTCTACTGTCGTTTTTCTATGAATTGTTTTAACCAAACGTTTAAGTGATCACCGATCACGATCATTCGAGGTTTTTTCTGACCGAATTTCTTTTTCGAAGATGTTGTTGCTCCATGGCCCTTGATGCATCCCAATAATTTGACCCTTCTGAAACAGATTAACATCTCTTCCATGCCCACAGGATGTGTCTTTTGATATGGTTGTTTAACAAATGAGAAGCTACTCACTGCATCAGTTGGGGTTAAAGAACTTGTTGCCAGCTGAAACATAATCACCAATTCAGTAATTATCCAATGGCAGGCCTTTTTTTGACCTGGCAGTGTATGTATATATTTGATTTGACCAAGCAAAATATCTGATGGTGCTGACTCTATAGTTATGTATGCAGTTCTGTACTTTCTTGGTGCTCCTCAGTCATATGTTCAAATCCGTTTTGATTTACTTATTTTTTTGCTATTTAAAATGGATTACTGATCCAGTTTTAACAGCAGGTCATATGTGGCTTATAATGTGAACTCTTTGTAAATACAAAACAGTTCAATTAATGGTTTTAATGTCGGTATCGGCCACAACAATGTGCAAATAATCGTTTATCGTATCGGGCCAAGAAATTCAGTATTACCCAGTACTATATCTTTGTTCAAACTGCAGCTAAAAGTGTGACTGTTGGACAGAGATTTGTTTCATGACCGTGTGAATGGGAAAAGATACAATCAGTGCTTTTCATATTTGTACGTGGAACTGAAATCCAATAAGTTTCCCATATGTGGCAATGTGGCCTCACTCTGAACTGTTGGATCAGAATTCAGTCTGTTATCTCAACAGGAATCCCCACTTCTTTTAAATGTGTCATTGGCCCATCACCTTTGTATGTATTTGACATTAGAACATGAAGAACAGCTTTACAAAACTTTTGGGCAGTCAAACAAACTAAGTAGCTGGGGCCTGTCCCCTGTCTTTGGGAGCCTATATCTGGAATTCACAGGGGCACCAATCCATTAGGGGGCTGGGTAGGGAACACTGTAACCCTTTGAGCGGATACATTACAGGTGGAGCTTCAGGTACTAACCCAATGGCCAACAGAAAAATAATAGTTCCTGTATTCTAGTTTCAGCTTTGTGCAGTGGCAGGACTTTAAATCCCTACTCAGATTTTAGACCTCTTTCACAAATGTGCTTTACCCTGGACTTTACCAGTGACAGACTTGTAGTGAAAAAATAATTGAGTGGAAATCCTGGTGTATGACCTTTACAGTTTTCTGTACAGAATTCTTCCACAAAATCTCCTCTTGTAACTTTGTTTACTCATTTATTTCTGCACTTTGAGATAACCAAGGTACAATTTCTTTACATTCCATCTCGGTCCTGATGCTAAAATTACTAGGTCAATACCTAATGATATGACTGGGTAATTACAAGGATGGCAGCCATATGACATCTAACCTGAGTTGGCTGATTAAAGGTATTAGTGAACTGACTGCAGATCCAAAGGCACTTAGGGTTTTTAGCATTGGGTCAGTAATTGATATTATGGAATATTGTGATCATTTAAATAAGCACTGAAATGATCACTCTTTCATTTTGTTTAATATGCTTTCGTTGTCTTTCAAATATTCTTGTTTTTATTTTTGCTTTCTTGCTTTATTTCTTTGTTGATCTTTGTTGATCGACCACTCCTGGGGAGGGTAACAATGGTCTTGAATTTCCTCCATTTGTACACAATCTGTCTGACTGGATTGGTGGAGTCCAAACTCTTTAGAGATGGTTTTGTAACCTTTTCCAGCCTGATCACACATCTCTTTTTTGAGGGTCCTCATAATCTCCTTTGTTCGTGCCATGATACACTCCATCCACACGTGTTTGTGAAGAGCAGACTTTGATAGATCCCTGTTTCTTTAATAAAACAGGGTGCCCACTCACACTGATTGTCCATCCCATTGATTTGACACACCTTTTTGCCACTCACTAATAGTAATATTGGATCATGGCTTCAAAAAATAAATGGCCAAGATAAAATAGTTTTTGTCTCATTTGGTTAACTGGGTTCGCTTTATCTAGTTTTAGCAGAAATACAGAAATTCTAAAGGGTTCACAAACTTTCAAGCACCACTGTACAACATGCTTAAAGCTTAAAAACCCTCTGATCTGCAGCATGTAACTAAAAAGTCATTTTCCTGTTTTCCACACTTTGGAATCTTCCCTGCTTGTCATTCAGTTGCGAACTTGTAATAAGTTTTTCATCAGGATATTGTGACTATGGAAAGTTTGCAATCAGCCTGAACTGGCATCCATTGATGCTGAGCAACGAACAGTCAACCCAAAGCATTTTAAGCTCACTGAACTGAACAATGCGTATATATCAGTGGGGCAAAAAAGTATTTAGTAGTCAGCGACTGATGATGCAAGTCTCCTACTCTTCGAAAATGAGAGAGGTCTGTTAATTTTCATCATAGGTACCATTCAACTATGAAGAGACAAAATAATCCTGTGACATCACATTGTAGGATTTCTAAAGAATTTTAATTGTAAATCATGGTGGAGAAATAAGTATTTGGTCCACGCCAAAACGCAAATTTCTGGCTCTCCAGACCTGTCTTCTATTAAAGAACTTTTCTTTCCCTCCCTTTGTTACCTACCCCACCTGGTTTAATGGCAACCCCTGTTTGACCGTTATCTTAAAAAGACACCTGTCCACCGCCCCTCAACAGTCAGACTCAAACTCCACTATGGCCAAGACCAAGGCTTTGAAGGGACACCAGGAAGAAATGTAGACCTGCACAGGTTGGTGGTGAATAAATTCAACCTGTGGGAGCAAGTGTAAGAAAATGGAAGACATACAGACCATTGAATAATCTCCTCGATCTGGGGCTCCAGGCAAAATGATCATGAGAACGATGAGCAAAAAATCCCATGACGACACAGAGGGACCTATGATGAACCTGCAGAGAGCTGGGACCAAATAACATGCTACCATCAGTAACGCACTAAACGCCAAGAGGACTCAATCCTCAATTGGCCATTCGTGTCCCCCTGCTTAAGCAGTACATGTCCATTGGCCCGTCTTAAGTTGCCAGAAGAGCATATGATGATCCAGAAGAGGATTGGGAGAATATCATGTGGGTCCCGATGAAACCAAATAAGAACTTTTGGTAAAAACTCAACTGGTCATGTTTGGAGGAAGAATATCTGATGTTGCATCCCCACAGAACAACCACATACCTACTGTGAAGCATGGGTGTGGAAACATCATGCCTTTGGGGCTGTTTTTCTGCGAGGGGACCGGACGACTGATCCGTGTTAAGGGAAGGATGAACGGGGCCATGTATCGTGAGATTTTAATCCAAAACCTCCTTCCAATCATGAAGCAATTGAAGATGGGAACGTGGCTGGGTCCTTCCGCCATGACAATGAAATCCCAAACACACCGCTCGTGCAACGAAGAGTGGCTTCCGTAAAAAGCATTTCAAGGTCCTGGAGTGGCCTAGCCAGTCTCCAGACCTCAACCCCATAGAAAATTTATGGATTGAGTTGAAAGTGTTGCCCAGTGACAGCCCCAAAACATCACTGCTCTAGAGGAGATCTGCATGGAGGAATGGGCCAAAATACCAGCTACAGTGTGTGCAAACCTGGTGAAGACTTACAGGAAACGTTTGACCTCTATTTATTGCCAACAAAGGTTATGTTACAAAGTATTGAGTTGAACTTTATTGACCAAATACTTATTTTCCACCATAATTTACAATTAAATTCTTAAAAAATCCTACAATGTGATTTCCTGGATTTTCTTTTCTCATTTTGTCTCTCATAGTTGAAGTGTACCTATGATGAAAATTACAGACCTCTCTCATCTTTCTAAGTAGGAGAACTTGCACAATTAGTGGCTGACTATATACTTTTTTTGCCCCATTATACATGCACTTAATAATCTGATAACAAAATCAGAATTTGTCAGTAATTCGATCAAATAGTTTACATGCACTTGAGTAATCAGATGATGGGAAAGCTTCTGGTTAACATGACTCAGGCAGTAATTGGATTTCTACTTTGCAACCAGCCAGTAACCTCACAGAAGGATGTGATGTAAACTTCAAACTTTAATAGTTAAACATTGAAATGCTTCATTTCTTCAAGCATATACAGCAGTATGTGGTAGACATTTTGCTGTATTTAATTCCAGGGTTGCCAGATCCCGCAAGAGAAACAGGACAGTAGTTCTATGGAAACAAGCCCAAAAGAAGCGTAGTCACTTAGAATTAGAAAGTGGACCTGGCAGCCATGTTTGATTCTAGCCGTTTCCGGGACAGCTCTTTGCTCTCTATGAAAACAGATTGAAATCAGGGTAAGGAAATAGTGTGTGTGTGTGTGTGTGTGTGTGTGTGTGTGTGTGTGTGTGTGTGTGTGTGTGTGTGTGTGTGTGTGTATGCTCTTTTTTTTTTATACTCTCTAATGATGGAGACACCCGGAAACGCAGTGTATATACCCAAGAAAATGAATAATTTGATCATTTAATATTAAAGTTTACGTCACATATTTCTGTGAGATTATTGGCTGGTTGCAAAGTGGAAATCTGATGAATGCCGGAGTCATGTAAACCCTGAGGATTCCCATTATCTGATTACTCAAGTGCATGTATACTCATTGATCGGATTGCGGACAAGATCAGATTTTCTGCAGTTATCGGGTTAAGTACATGTAAACGCACCCATGCATGGTCTGAGAAATCAGAGTACAGAGATAAAATCCATCCGGCTTTTTCTGATTTCTTAATCTGTTTCTAGGCCTTAATTCGATCTGAGAAATCGGAGTATGCTGTATACATGGCCACTTGACTAATCAGACAACTGCAGAAATCCAGTCATGATCAGATTATTAGGTGCATGTAAACGCCCTCAGTGTGTCAGCATCGTAATGCAGTTAAACGTACGTGATCATTATGTACCCATCAGAAAAAAATACATCTCACGTCCTAAGAAATTTTATTTTCCAAGTCTCCTGAGTTGTTTTGTATAGAAATGACAACTTCAAGTTCATTCGCGTGCTCATTTTTAAGCAAATGATGCAACGGGTAGAACGAAGATGCAGCCAGTATTTGAAATGTAAATTCCACCAAATTGTTGCGTCATATTGTTGCACTGTGTGTGAGGCTGTTTTCATGCCAAATGTTTGAATAGGAGAATGCCGGTAAATTACTGTATGCAAGTGTGAATGATGCAATTACCGGCAAGGATAGCCTGGTTTTTGAAAATGAAAGGGGCTGTAGTCTGTGTGATAATGGAGTTTCAGTCACTTTGGTCTGAGTTGCACTTGCTGTAATGTTTAGAACTGATGTCAGTGGCCAGGTGTGAACATTGTAACTCTGATGTAAGACCTATGTGGTCTGTCTGGATTCACAGTGTGAAAGCAGTACCACAGCTTTTAAGTACCAAATCTCAGCCTCCCTCCTCACATTTCAGATAGATGCTCAGTGTACTTACATGCATGCTAGTAATCCAGTCATTGGGTTTCATCATTTATCTCCAAACATCCCAACAGAGTAGACCTGTGTACACACATCCTTACAAAAGAATAATGTAAATAAATGTATTTTAATCATTTTATTTACAGATTTTTTTTTCCAGTGAGCCTCTTGTTTTAATTTGACAACCCCAAATCAGAAAAAGTCAGGACTGTATGGAAAACTAACAAAATATATGCAGTGTTCCTTACATTTCCTGTGGTTTTATTTCATTGCAGACAGTATGAACAAAAGATATTTCAGGTTTTTCTGGTCAACGTCATTTCATTTCTTGTTAAAAATCCATTCCTACATTTCAGGCCTGCAACACATTCCAAAAAATTGTGTATTTAACATATGCAAATTGTATTTTGACAAACTGCACAAGCCTTGCACACCCCCTGTGATTTTCTGGCTCCCCCTGTGGCAACACTGGCACCTTGAGTTGGGAACCATGAATGTACTTGATACTCATTTCTTAATGGTCTTGGTCATGCCCTGTCTGAGTCATTCCCTGCCTGAGTCATATCCGCCTTAATGAAATCTATGAGGAATTGTAACCATTATCTAAGAAAATAACATTTAAAAGACGTGGATTCATTGTAAAATACCTGTTTTGGATAAGTGATCAGTTCCTTAGAGAATGACCATTATAAACTTGCTCAGATACAACCAGTCTCCTTTCAAATGGCCATCATTCATTCTACAGTGCATCATCAATTGTAGCAGTGTTGATAACTTCAGAATAAAACCGACTGTTCCTGGGTCATGGCAACAGCATTCACCATAGTTGGAAAGGTGCTTTTAAAAGGGCTTTGGGATAAAGTTATGGAAGGCACAAGTTAGGAGAAGTATACAAAATACATCATAAGCTTTAATTAAGCTTGAGTATCTTTCAAGCATTATTATGAAGTGGAAAATGTATGGCACCAACAGCATCCCAGCTTTAGTTGGGCCATCTCTCCAAACTGGATGACCTAGACAGTAGGATATTGAGTGTTTTTGGCCTGTGATATTGAGATTTTGGTCTGTGTGTGTAACAGCAATCTCACCAGCGTTACACAAAGCTGGCCTGTATTGCAGGATGGCAAGTAAGAAAATTATTTAGAAAAAATATTAGTGTGTGCTTTGCTCTTCTGATTCTATGTGGCAAAAAGTTATAAGGACAGTTGAGACCAAGGTTTTGGACTAAAATCCAAGCGCTATGTTTGGCAAAAACCAGCTGTTTTTCTTCAGCTGGAACTGGGCAGTGGATTAGGATTGAAGGGACAATGGATGCCGCCAAATTCACCCAAATGCATGAGGTAAACCTGCGGCCTTGTGCGAGGCAGCTGAAGACGAGCAGGTGGTTGACCTTCCAGCACTACAGCTACTCTTAACACACCACCAAAAAAACAAGTGGGTTAAGGATGAGAAGGCATCCGTTCTTGAGTGGTCAAGTCAGAGACCTGACCTAAATCCGAATGCTGCTCCCCATGAAAATTCGACTTATCTTGACAATTCTGAGAAGAAGCATGGGCAAATATTCCCCAGTCTAGGTGTTCAAAGAAGGCAGAGACATAGTCAGACAGACTGGCTGTAGTTATAGCAAAATATGGCTCTGTGGAGCTGAGACTTGGAATTGAGTCACTTGAATAGCTCAAACAGCGATTTGAGACTTGACTTGCACTTGAGACTCATCTTTATTTCATGTAATTAAAAAAAAATCTTAATATATTTTATTTGCTTTCATTTGGCAGAGGTGGGATTTGAACCCTGGACCTCCACAGTCCAGTACCTTAAACACTAAGCCACCTCAGTTCCAGTAGATATTTGTTGCAGGTATTGACAGCATTACTAAAGCAGTTTAAGAAGAGAAAGCTTTTTATGGAGTATATATTTTAATCAAAACAAGACAAGAATGGTTGCCTGAACAGTGACTTGAACCCTGGACCATCAGATTAAAGGTTTGATGCTAGAAAATCTGATGTTGAGATTATTTCTGAGCATCTCTGCTATGAAGTATTTAATCAGGGAGCTGATCACTTTTTCAACTCTGATATTCTGGGTCTTTATTTTTTTGTTAATTGTTAGAACTGTAGCCCTTTTCTTGTTACTTATGTTGTAATGATAAATGTATAAGTGAATCTGTAAAGGATAGTTTAGTGGGTTTTGATTTTTTATGTTTTTTTTATACATCTTTTATGATTGTGTCCTTAATTACTTCTATCTTAATGGCCTTACTCGTATCTGAACCGTGCTCACATTCCCGGCCTTTCTCACATCCCAGCCTTACTCGTATCCCAGCCTTACCCGTAACCCGGCCTTAGTCATATCCCAGCATTACTTATATCTTAATGGCCTTACTCGTATCTGAACCTTGCTCACATCCCGGCCTTAGTCACATCCCAGCCTTACTCGTATCCCAGCCTTACCCATAACCCGGCCTTAGTCATATCCCAGCATTACTTATATCTTAATGGCCTTACTCGTATCTGAACCTTGCTCACATCCCGGCCTTAGTCACATCCCAGCCTTACTCGTATCCCAGCCTTGCTCACATCCCAGCCTTACCCGTAACCCGGCCTTAGTCATATCCCAGCATTACTCATATAACAGCCTTAGTCACAGCACGGCCTTACTCACATCTTAGCCTTAGTCACACAGAAACGTCTCCGCCAGATTGCTACACTTCCTTGGCCTGCCTGTCGCCAGGATTTATCACCAAACGAGCATTTATGGAACCAGCTAGAACT
>JAJAGP010007960.1:2500-10268 GCA_025084515.1 Ancistrus triradiatus
TTACAGGACGTAAAAGATCTGCTGCTAATGTGTTGGTGCCACATCGTACTTTAGTCTAGTCATGAACACTTCACACACGAACTTGTCTTTTGTTCTTAATGTTTAATTTTTTTTATGATAGGCATATTGTTCTCAGCTTCATTTTGGAGAGCTGATCTGAGTGTTATGCTGGACTGAACAGTTTTATTTGCACGATTCAAAGTACTGCGTTTCATTACTTTAAAAGGTTCCCAGTGTATTTTGAGATCAGGAGCACTCTGGAAGAAGGTGTTGATCTTTCAGATAAGAATAAAAAAGTGTGGTTGCAAAAATGAAGTGGCCAAAATAAAGGAAAATTCGATTTATACTGGCCTGAAATCAATCCATTATCTCATTTAGTTTTCTGTGCACTGCTTCAAGTGATATTGTGGGACAACTACTTTGATGGATTGCAATGCATGTTTTTGTACCTTATTTTTTAATATTCAATTATTTTAGACCTGTTTATTCTTTATGGCCTTCCCTGTTTTTGTGTCCCTGCATTATTTCTGCTCTAAGATGCATTTGTCAATACTGTTGATGCAGTATGTTAATTCTTTTTTTTATTATTTGCTGAGCATCGATTATTTCCATGGGTAACTACTGATGATATTTCCAAATGCTTTAGAACTTAAAATCCAGCTCCTCAGTAAAGTGAGTCTACTGAAATAATTACCTGCCTCTATCCTCCAGCCATCTTCTTGATTGGCTCATTGACAGACCAACCCCAGAGCAGGAAGTCAGAGCAGATGTTTGAAGGCTTTGTTCAAGGTCTGACCATTTATAGCACAAGCCACAGGATACAGGGTGGATCTCTAAGCTGACTTGGCACACATGGTTGCAACACTGGTGTTTTATAATAGAACTTTATTGTGGTTCACTGACCAGGGAGACATGAATTAGAACTATGTCATGAATTCAATGACCACTCAGTGGTTAAACAGGGTTTAATACTTGGTGTATTTTGCTCCATAGGTTTTACTCAGTTGCATTTAGGTGAAGAATTTCATACCATCCATAAACATTAACATGCATTCAATGCAATCGGAAAGACTTTTTTGACCCCATTTTATATTGAGGCCTTGTGCTGAAATAAAATAAAGAGAAGACATCAATCAAATTCCCCATCATTCTGCACTCCATAATGAGAGTGAAAACAAATTTTAGAATTTTTTTTCCAAATGTATTAAAAAGGAAAAGATTATTTTCCATGGATGTATTCAAACTCTTTGCTATGCCACTTGAAATTTGGCACTGGGGTCCTCCCATTTCTCTTGATAATCTTTGAGATGTTTCTACAGCTTGATTGGAGTCCACCTCTGGTCAGTTCAGTTGATTGAACATGATTTGGAAAGACACACACCTGTGACACCTATAGGTGTCCCAGCTAACAATGCATATGGGGTGCTTCAACCAAGTACTGAGTAAAGAGTCTGAATACTTTTGTACTTATGTCCATGTGAATTTTTATTTTTTAATAAATTTGCACATTTTAGCACAAGGCTGCAACATAACAAAAAAAAAGAAAACATTGAAAGGGATGACTTTCAATGTGAGGCATTTGAAATTATCCGAATTTTAGCATGTATTATTCATACAATGTCCACTGATCTTCTTCCAAGTCATAATAGTAGACAAACACAATCTGCCTAAACTAATCATGTACAAATACTTCATTTTCATATACTCCTATCTTTATTTAACCCATTGATTAATCATTCATAGTATGAATAAGCCGTCCAATCTCTGTGTATCTCAGTGTTATATACATGGCATATGTTGGACACAAGTGAACTCAGTTGACAGAACTTGAAAGGGCTTTCATAAATGAGAACGCGATTGTCGCACATCTCAACTTGGGACCATTACTTTCACTTTCTTGAAATTGAAAGAGCAACGTGATGACAGTTAGGTGATGATATACTCTTGTCTGTGCTGGCGACTGGGTGGTGTTTCATCGAGAGCTACTTGTAATGGCCAGCTTTCAAGCTGTACAAGTGGTATTCATACACAGTACACAGCACACCACAGCTGCAGTGGTTACTCAGAAGAAGAACCAATATATTCATGGTCTCATCAATTTCCAGAGAACACTTTGGTTTGAATATGTTGGACCACCAACACTAGACTATTTATAGTCTGCTTTGGACTACAAATCAAACCCAACATCATTTTGTTCTAGGCAAGGGCTGACTGCCTACGCTTGAGTCAGTTGTTGTTCTGTCATGTACCCTTGTATGCGAGTAATTACGTCTCCTTCACTTGTACCGCATCCAGATTTCACAGAAAAACTGACGAACCGACGCAGTGAAAACATGTTAACGTGTCCCAATGATCGCCGTTTCAAACAGTAAGAAAGCTACATTTGTGCCTTGTTTCTCCAGCTGGACTGTATGTGGATCCATTGGCCTCATCTTGGGTTATGGAAGCTGGCTGTGTGATGGCTCTTGTGTCTAGTGAGTTCTAGCTCATGTAGCATGGTGCCAGCTGCAGCACCTATAAACGTGTCACCCAGCTCTCCATGGATGTTTGCACTCCTTGTTTTCTTAGCACATTGAATTGTTAGTGTAAACAGTCTTTAACCTTTGGCTGTTTTATTTTATTTCCACCCTTGTTCTAAATCATGTCGTCTGTGCTTTATTTTTTGTTTTCCTTGTGGAAGTTTACTTTTACTTTTGCACCCTGTGTTTATGTATCCACCACAGTGCATCCCAGTGTGTTTGTGTACTCAAGCTTGCTTGTTAGTGCAATAGATGGTAAGACAGGACATGGAAAAGCTTCCAGTGTCACTTGCAGATTAGTCCGGGAACAGTGTGTCACCTTTTACAGAGAGTGAAAGGGAGAAAATTCAAGTTGGAGAGAAGAGATTGATTTTGAGTACCTGCCCCAGTCTGTGGGCCAGAGGAGTTCAGTGGATGACCTCACCATCTAAGGGGGTGGAATACAGTGAGCCATTTCAACTGCCTTCCAGGACGCCCTTGTTTATTTTTGTCTATGGGATGATGGGAAATTTGACTGCTGCAGAAACAAACTGACACCCCAGTGCAGCCTGCCTGCCAGGCCAGACCATCTTGGGCGGGGGTGTTTGGGGTGTGGGAGAGACTGTGTTTGACTGCTCTGTTTTCAGGGGTTTGGCTTCTGCACTGGAAGTATAATGGAAAAGATGGCGAGGCCATGTTCAAAGTTTGTTGTTCCGCTGGCCATAATGGTCAAACTGTGTTTAAAGTTAAAGCAGGGAGTAATTGGAGGGTGTGTGTGTGAGTTTGACGTGATTACATCCTGGTCCTGCTAGAACTGTGGCCTCCTGCTAATGGCAACCCCCTTTCATGGTGTTTGCTTAGAATACATCCTCTGCAGCTTTTCTTACATCTTTCAAGGGGTCCCTTTAATAGTAACGTGTGAAATAAATGTTTGTGTTATTTTCAAACTTATTATTTTAATGAAAAACACGTCGACATGCAGGAAGGGAACCCACACGTCCACCTAGTGTCTCCTATAAATGGGCTGCTTTTCGTCATCCTTAAGTGAAACAAAACCTTACTCTATCTGAATGGCGAAATCTAACAAGGCTGCTTTTTACTTTCGGCTCTGATAGTAACTAGCAGTAGATAGCAGCTGCTTTGTATTCCCGTCACTCCTGCTTTTTCCGTTGCTCATGTCAGTCTGTTAAATAGGCATGTGTGGACTGGCATGCCAGCATTGTACCACCCACAGCGGTTTATAATAACAATAAAATATCCCTTTCAAGGCCTTCATGCTGACTTCTTTATTTTTAAATCCAAGCAAAATATCAAATGAAACTGAGTAATAGGCTTGGGTTTAAATGGCATGTGCTGGGATGTTTGGAGATATAGGCAGTACATTTGCAGTACTGTCCATACCGCTTGAATAAAAAGCAGCCGGCTTACTCACATGTGATGATGCCTTATTCATAGGGCATTTTTGGGCACAAAACATCCATTTGTACTCAGGAGGTACAGCAATCTAAAACGCTAGTCCATCACCACCCAGCGGTGCCTTCTGTCCAGATCGGGAGTCTCGTGCACGCGATTGGCTCTGTATGAGGGAGGCGAAGCTCTTCCGGAGATTATCACCCACTGCTGCAACAGCGAATCTCTATCCAGCTCGAGTGGCATCCCAGGAGAACTTGTTGGGAGGGGCAAACTGTTTCTGCAACAGCAGAAAACATCATATGGTGGTAACCACACGATATTAAACCAATTACAAATACCAACTAACCAGTATACTTACTTTGGGCAATCATAAGTTTCAATTTCAGAACAGAAACTATCTTCTTGGCTTACATGATAATGAGAAAGTAGGGATACAAGGGCAAATGCACCAAAGTTTATATTCTCAACCAAAACTTATTATATACAGGTATGTACCATAATGTAGTGTTTGGGTGGTATTTTGCGAGTTAATTGTATATTGTACTGTGCTGAATAAAAAATTATATATTCAATTTTATTCATAACAATGTGGAGACGTTAGAGAGAGCTTTCATTTGTTTTTACATTCCGTGGATACATTTTTTGTTTTATTAGGAATAGTCTTCATAAGCTTATTGTTCTGACCTGTATGATTTAGAGAAGCTAAATAATGTCTAGACATTTTTTTTTTTTTGTAGTAAAAACACAGATGGAAAACTATATCCATATATCAGCACTGGCCAAATCTTAAATGATCACTGAAATGTATCATTCAGAATGTATTTAAAGTGTAACGCATGATTTCCAGCTTGCAGATTTGATCATATATGATGCTTGCACTTTTTTTTTCCTGCTTATGGAAAACTCATTAATCGCTTTCTCCTGCAGTATGGCCAACCAGGTCCAAGGAAATACCTATTTAGAAATGGGACTAAATTTGGGTTGACACGGTGCATAAAAGATCATGCCTTAGGGTAATGAAGAAACCATTGCCTATGCAATGTGTCACTCAAATAGGGCTCCGCCTGTCCTACTCTGCCAGAATTGTCCGGGAGGCCCTAATAAACCGAGCGGGGGCTGAAACCAGAACTCGAATGCAGTAATTTATGACCTGGAAAAGAAAAAAAAAGTGTAATGAGATGTTTTTGAGGACTTTCTGAGGTCTTACCTGAAATGCGCATTTGATTCAGTAAGCAAGGCATCATTACTTGCTTATTTGACTAGAGTGGTCCATACTGTTTTAAGTATGCATTTACACAAGTCATTTTATCATTTGTTATAGTTGCTAAGATCTCTGTCGTTACAGTGAACAGGATTGATCGGATGGACACTAAACGCCGCATACTTGTACTCTGTATTGGACCACTTTAACTATGTGATGGTGAAAGCTAGTTCTTTTTCTCCCCATTAGTACCCTAATGAGATCAAGCTAATCAAAGACAAATAAATGAAAAGCAAACCAGTCTCTCTGCAGCATAATTTAGACGATTTCATTTGATATGGTGAGCAAAGCATCATTACATGCTTATTTGACTAGAGTGGTCTCTTGCTCTGCCGTTTTAAGTATGCATCATTGAGCTGACAGCATCATCAACAACAGCCCTCTTTTTTTTTTTTTCTGTCCACATCCTTCTCTGACTGGTTTCTCCGCCCACATGCAGTGGCTGTTGAGCCATGGTGTCAGACAGGAGCTCCAGAAGGTAGTGCCTTTGCGTGTAGATGAGTCGTTGTGCTCCGTGCATGGCTTCAAATGAACATCTGGATGGCGTATTGGTTCCATGTGTGAAAATGAGATCAACTCAAATAGTGACCAGACTCTAGAGAAAGATGAATACACACTGGCCCTGATTTGCTCGACAGCACAAATTGGCAGCACCTTGCATAATTAGGGAGCAATTGCCTGGGATTAGATGGGCTTCAGACCCTGACCAATCATTAATGTGAACCTCTGACTGTAGGCCATTCCCCGTTTCTGTGCCCTGATGGCCCTCTTCAGCGTTTGCCAAAGAGCTATCAGCTGGTACCTATTTGTCAGGACACCCCCACACCCCATCCACCTCTGTATGGGCCTTAATTGTTTTAGACAAACAAGCTAGCTTGTGGCTCAGGCTTTTTACACAGGAAGACATGCCTTCTTTGATCTCTGCAATATTCCTCAGCAGGGCCTTGGAGCTATTTACTAAAGAGATTTATTCACAGACAGTGTAGAGACTGTTCCCGGCTCAAAATGGACACTTACACTGGAGCAAAGAAATACACAGTTAGCTTTAGTGGTTGATGGTTACAAGAAAGGGAGGGAATCACAACACACTCAGTTGTAGTCATTGTGTGTTTCTGTTTTGCTTCCATTGGAAGTATTTTGGATACACTTATTTTTAGTAATGTCATTTTTCAGATTTCTCAAACCAGGTGCTGTTTGAGGTGTGTATGGCATACTGTTAGCATGCATGCTGATGCTAGCAGCTATGCCTCACTATGAGTTATAACTGCTCTTTTTTGTGGAGAGGAAAACCTTCCCAATGTTTAGCAGCAGAATCCAAGTAGTGAGATGTAGCGATGATTATGATGGTGGTTTTGCCTGTTTTGACTATTTGGCGGCACTTCTCGAGGTGTAAGCAGCCAAGATCTGGATTTTATACAGAAAAGTACTGCTTGATGGAAAGAAGGTGATTTTCAAGACGTGATAAAGAGTAATACTCCTGACTGTTTACATCTGTTGTTGAGAAAGGTGATGGTGTGAATTAACAGAGTAAATCAGTTACATTTTGCTTCTGCCTACCACATGTAGCTCGACCTCGCTGAAATGAAGTGGGGAAATCCATGTGTGAGAGAGTACACGTCTATAAACAGCTTGCAAGCAGTTGCCATTGCAATTATAAACATGAGTACTATGATGATCACAAAAAGATGGACCCACAGCAGACCACGTAACGTAGCAGGCAGGGTTCCCATCTCTCACTGCATTTCCAGCACATTTTCAGTCAGAGACTGTAACATATCTTGACATTCATGAAGCTTGGACATTAAGAACATTTAAATAACTTGGTTTATCATGGTTTGTGACCTGATGGTTATGGTACCGTAGTAGTGGTGAAGATATCGTGCAGGATTCAAATGTGGAACTGGTTTGGATTTCACAAATGTGATGCAAACAGGTGTTTGCAAAATATGATGAGACAGGATTGATGACCCTTGTTTCTGCTTATCTAGTTGCAGATAATACTCCCCAGTCATAAAAAGTTAATCATCTTGAGTATTTAAGGTGGTAGTAACTTGAGGCTCCTGCAGATGGCGTTGCATGGGGGTGATCGGGCTATAAATACCTGTGGGTGTGCGACGGGATTCATGGTTTCTATATTTCTGCATAAACATGACCTAAAACATCATCAGATTTTCACACAAGTCCTAAAAGTAGATCAAGAGAACCAAGTTAAACAAATGAGACAAAAATATTATACTTGGTCATTTATTTATTGAGGAAAACGATCCAATATTACACATTAGTGAGTGGAAAAAGTATGTGAACCTCTAGGATTAGCAGTTAATTTGGAGGTCAAATTAGAGTCAGGGGTTTTCAATCAATGGGATGACAATCAGGTGTGAGTGGGCACCATGTTTTATCTAAAGAACAGGGATCTATCAAAGTCTGCTCTTCACAACACACGTTTGTGGAAGTGTATCATGGAACGAACAAAGGAGATTTCTGAGGACCTCAGAGTTGTTGATGCTTATTGGGCTGGAAAAGGTTACAAAACTGTCTCTAAAGAGTTTGGACTCCACCCATCCACAGTCAGACAGATTGTGTAGAAATGGAGGAA